>JBAWJQ010002102.1:0-149217 GCA_037783105.1 Bactrocera zonata
AAGTTTCACCAATTATTGGATTTTAAGTGTGCTCTGCCCAATCCACAAAAAGGGAAACCCCACAATCAGCGCCAACTACCGTGTGATAAGCTTCCTCAACATTAGCATATAAGGATCTATCGAGCGCATTGTGTGAAAAATTAAAGCCACTAAAAGTCAACAAACTCATTGGACACTGTGGCTTTAGACCTGGAAAGTCAACAATTGACCAGATATACACCATACCCCTTGAAAAAGACTCATGAAAAGGAGAGTATGTCTAAATTTGGTATTTAAGCAAAACAAAGCCGGCTGTTCAAACTGACTTTAAGCAATACCAAAAGCTCCGTCAAGATTGGGGAGGACCTCTCCGAGCCATTCGATACCAAACCAGGGTTTAGACAAGGTGACTCCCTATACATCTACTCCTGGAGAAAATAATTCAAGCTGCAGAACTTATTCACTAGCAGGTACAAAAACCCTAAAGTGGCGAACGCGTCTTCTGTAAACTGACAGAATTGAACATCCAGGTGCTCTAGACAGGAAGCTTCCATGGAAGCCCACTCTGGGTGGATAATCTAACCAAATGTAGTTTTTTGGCACAGTGAAGCAATAGTAAGGCAAATTATATTCTACGTAATTCTTATATGGTGTAACCAAACCTTCTATGATGCTGAAAACCTTCTGCTATAGCACCGATAAGCATAACCGCAAGGTGTATGGACGCGAAAGCTGTCCTCAGACTCGAACTATTTTAGTATTTAGATGACTACGAGCCTGGGCACTCTGAAATCGTCGCACAAGTTTATTTCATACGAAAATACTTGGGCTACGAGGTCGCGAAGCTTAGGCTTGACTGCCGCTTCCCTGTTTGTGAAGGCATCTCTCCTGTTTAATGAAAGAATGGGACGGATGGATCAAAGCTTGCAGGAAGGGTTGGTGGAGAAGTACACTGTCAGCGTCTTTCAAGCGCAAATGGCTGCCACAAAGGTCAAGACTGCTTGAGGGATGTCTAGACTCCCCATCTCTATGCCAGAATTGAGCAATTGATTGATTATACCGATTTTGGTGCCTATCCGTAGCGGTTTCGTAGGAAACTATAATTCTGATGTTGGTAAATCGGAAGAGGTCTAGGAAGCTTTCCGCTCTCAGGAGGGTCCATCTTTCAATAATTATAAGAAATCTAACTGGGCGTTATCATCCTAACACTTCCAACTCTAATGTCCGGCTATTACCAGATAACCTTGGATCTCATACTTTCAAACATTCAGATGAAGTAGCGAAGATAGAAATAAAGCAACTAAACAGATTTGTTATAGGTTTAGAGCGCTTTGCAGGTAGCTAATATTCAATAGAATGAATTTTTCGTCTTCGTTTCGTTTCTCAAAGATTGAACATGGAAATCTGAGTATTATTCATACGCCATACTCAGAAATCCCACATCTGATGTCGGCTTCAACGAAACTATAAAACTCTTCACAGGTGCATTTTTTGTAGCATTATAGGGGATAAAAAATATCTATTTTGATCGGTTTGCATAACAGCAGTATGCTCTTAGAGTCCGATCTGAGCAATGTGTTCGTAGATTGTCGCATTGATTTGGACAATAACCCAATTAATTTCATGAAGATATCTTTTCCAATACAAGAGTTTTTCACACAAGGCTCAAATTTTGAGGATCAGTTTGTATGGCAGCTATACATATGTTAGTGTGATCCAGTATAGGCTGTTCCGTCACATGAGGGACTAGTTCGCAAAAAAACAAACAGAAAGACAAACGAATATGTCTAAATTCAGCTCGTCATGCTGATAACTTATATGCATTTATATTTTATAGGGTCTCCGACGTTTCTAGCTAAGCTCTAAGAACTTTGTGGAAGATTTAATATACCCTGTTCAGGATATAAAAATGATTGAAAATTGTCCAGTCATCTTCTAAGTAAAGCAGAGCTGTGAAACGTCCCATTACGTTCACTAAATTATAGGAAATTCTTCTGGTACTCGCAATGAATACTGCAACTACACCACTCGTCTATTTGTAGTTGGTTTGTGCGATTCACTTTTTTGTTTTTATTTTTGTTTTTGAGTATTTTAACTGACTTGCTCTGCTTTGGTCAGCAATCGCATTCAAATGATTGTGACAAGCAGTAAATTTGTCGGTTGCACAAAATCCCAGCAATACATACAACGATATATAGGCATATAAATGCAAGTAGCTGAGCAATTGACCCGATTTCGCAACAACACACACACCTACATACAAGCATACATCATTCGCCAGTGGCAAGTGGCAAACGGCAAGTGAGAAAAGATTGTTGCTGCGACAGCAGACAGCATTGAACGGCAAACTTCAGCAGATTCGAAGCTAGAATGTGTAACATTGAAGTGGCGAAAACAGCAAAAGCAAAAGCAACGAATGCCAACGATTTAAAGTTGCCAACGAGATAAAGAAGGGTGAAATGAATGCAAATGCCAATGTAGAAAGTTAACAAACTTTTCGTGGTCGTTAACCTTTGACACATTGACACTTGCTAAGCTTTCAAGCGATTGCGTTTGCACACAAGCACACACACACGCGCCCATAGAAAGCACATTTCAGCAATCTACAACGCGCTTCACAGCACTCAAAACCACACTCCTATCAGTGGTGGCGTGTGAAGTAAGCGCAAAAAATCACAAAAAGAAACAGACAAACGGCTAAAGCGAGTCTTAAAAGCATTTACAGTTGTGTGCGATCAAATTTACTGCCTTCGACAAGATGGATTAGCACGGAAACTTGATATTGACCCATGTACTTATGGACTTACAACAGCAAATGTATGCACAGATAATATATACGTAAGCACAAGTATGGCAATTTTTAAACACTTGTGCCATCAAATGGAAAATTTGCAGCAAAATGTTTATAAATTGCATTTATGCCGCCTCCACATGCACACTCATGCAAAACAGCCAAGCACTGCAGCCACTTGCAACACACACACCTATATGAAATGCACTCACCGGCCTCAGTTGTTAAACAGCATTCACTCCGCATGCAAGCCAGCTGCTGCTGTTGCTGCTGGTGCATTTTATTTTTAAAGAATTTTGCTATTTGAAACTTTCAACTTGAGGATTATGTCAACTTTGTCCCCTTGCAACAATTCGAGGCAAATGTTTTTGCAAACATTCCAACTCCCTTTGTGCACTGAAATCGTGCATGCATATTTGCGCATATAAATATATTTAGCTCATGTACGTATGTAAATAATTCTCCATCTTCGGCATGTGTACACAAAATATATATATGTATATGTGCCACATAGGCTAAGCAGCGCTTAACAATAAGGAGTGGCTGCTATTGCTATATTGAGTTGAGTTCAAATTTGTATGTATATGTGTGTATGAGCACTATGCAACTGCTGCTTGCATTTCTTCTGCTTTTCAAGCCTAATACAGCTCGATATATATATTAAGTGTAGCCTGCTGCACCAAAGCATTTTGAGAAAGCTTTATAAATATTGTCAATTCTACTTGATAGCAGCAAATTTGTTATACGCATTAAGTATGCAGAATACATAGACTCAGCTGTGATTTGAGAAGAGCTATGGCATTATGCACTTCCAGAAAAATATTTTAAGAAACTATACTTAATAGTTTACGTGACTTTTGACGGGCGGAAAATTACTATTCTCGCAAATTTTTGTTTTTTTTTCATATAATAATTTAATTAATTTATTCGAACTTTTGAACATATCAAAGAACAACAATTTAACAATATTTTGGGAAATTTTCATAAAATTTTTTCGGAAAGTCAGCCGTTGGCATCTGGTTTCGGGCGGCAGCGCCCAAAAATGTCTTCTCGCTGTGGTCACTATAACAGACAAAGGCTTCATATAAAATAGAAAAATCAAATTTCATCGCTTAGTGGATTAGTATAAGACGCGATTGATCGAAGGATTGGAAAAAAAATAATTTTTGGCAAATTTGCTAACAAAACCGTATGATTTTAGGTTTAATTATTATCACAAATTGCCTTGAAAAAATAAATTGTAAACGAAAAAAAATAAAAAAAAATCCTTCCATCAAACCTGAGGTTATCCTCTTTAGAAAAATTGTGAAAAACTTCAGTAAGATTACTTTAATAATTTCTAAGAAATCGTGACTACCGACTTTTAAAGCGATGTTTTGAAGAAAACATGATCAATGATTGAAGTAGGATAGACCGGTCATCCCGACGGTCCGCTTTCCCAAAAATCTTCTATCCAACATTTTTATTGCAATTGCCTTGAAACTTTGTGAAAATATTCTAGACATACTTATTATAAACACAATAATATATAATATAATATATTATGTTTACAGATTTTTTTTTTTTAATTGCAAAAATCACCAAAAATCACGTAACTTCTTAAGCATTCTGATCCAGAATTTATGCCTCTTACAACCATTTTCGGAATACGTAAAATAAAATAGGTAGTCCCCACGGTGACGATCTGTTATGCGTTCGGATAAACTTTGATCGGTTTAAGTAAAAACAGGAATAGAAGCCCAGTAGCAGACATACTATACACTAGAGACAAGGAAAAAACACTTGTCGAAACTGCTAAATCAGGAAAGCAGTGCTGCGACGAAAAAAAAACGCGACAACAATCTGCGGTGAAAACATTATTGTCCTAACACTAGACCAACACGAGGTGAATACGACTCTAAGGCGATTTAAGTCAACAAAGCCAATGGATTAGCGGCGGCACTGTTTAAGCCGGTGGCGCGAAGCTGGAAAGGCACATGTTCCAGCTGCTAAGCATGTTTTGGTCGCATGTATACACACTCAGTGCTTAGAATATGAGTGCAGTCTGCCCTATCTACAAGAAATTTCACAGTACATTTAATCCTGGCGAAGACCATTGACAAACAGATCGACATCCATCATCTTTTTGTTGATTTCAGAGCCGCTTTTGACAGCACTGACAGGAGCAGCCTTTTCGACGCCTAATCTAGATTACCGTTCGATATCAGACGAGGTTTTAGACACTGTGATTCCCTCTCGTGAGCCTTCGTCAGTATAAAGCCGAAAAAGTGATGCGTGCTTATAATCTGATTAGTGCTGTCGACTCTAAAAGTACAATGATGGTACTAGGGTATGCAGATCGAATTATTGTCGTAGGCCGTAACAACAGCTGTCAGCTTAGTCTATTCAAGTCTTCAAAACATAATTGGTGTTTTAGTGAACAAATGACAGAAAAAGTATCTGGAGGCCATACACAAAGATTCCTTGAGTCCTGGGAGCTTCTTCACTGTTGACAAAAATAAAAATTGAAAGGCTTGAAATCAGCATAATTTCAGCAATACCAACATGTGCTATTTTGGAATCGGCAGGCCATGTGAAGCAGATCCTTCTCACGACGAAACGAAACCTAGGCTACATATGTAAGTCTCACATTATTCCCGTCCTATCATATAGCACAGAAACAAGAACGATGACGAACCGCTATGAAAAAGTCCTTGGAGATTTCGGGAATACTATTCTCCACAGGATCTTTAGAGCCGTCCGTGTGAGCTATAAATATCGAAGAAGATGGAAGCACGAACTGTATGAGATCTACGTCGACATGAATACAGCCAAGCGCATAGAAATTCGATATGCGCTGGTTAAACCATGGCGTTCGCAAGAAATATGATGATCTAGCGAAAAGCCTCTTCAATTCAAGATCCATGGGCGGACAACGGAAGAAACAGCGTCCACGCATCCAAGGGAAGGACTCAGTGGATAGCGACTTGTCCGTATTTGGGATGTACAACTGGCGTGACTTAGTGAACGATAGAGACAACCGGCGACGTTTTGTATTCTCGGCCCAGATCCACCTAAATTTCTATTGTAGTGCCAAAAAAGAAGAAGGAGAACCTTAGAATTCTAGTACGTTTACAGAACCAACAACTGCACAATCACAAGCTACTGTTATTCGAAATACTTAAAGTTCAATTAATTAATTAACATTCGAACAAGATCAAAAATTGTATGTGACACGACTTTAGAAGTTTTAGTTTTAAACGAGAACCTTCGGACATAACTCGGTAGACATGAGATCTGTAGATAAAATAGACCACACTTTATTTGGGAGAGAATATGTCATGCTTACAGATGTCGGATAGCGCAGGTGCACGCAAACGCCCGAAACTCTTAACATTTACATGAACAGACCAAAAATTGTTAATGAAGTGAGCACTGGTATCTATTGCGCGTAGCTAGATCTTACGCAACTCTTCAAGCTGCCGCTGTACTGCAGTATCTTTGAATGCAGAATACTGCAGTAGTCTTTGCTATATATATATATACTGGGTTCCAGGCCACAAAGTAATTGCGAAGAACGAATTAGAGATGAAATTGCAAAATGTGTCATCCGATTGACTATTGAACCTATTCAGGGAAGTCTGTAAATCGTTAAAAAAGATAATCAACAAAATTTTTGAAAATGCTAACAGAAGGATCACGGTGAAGGTAAAAGACTTAGGGCATGCAAGATCACTAAGGCACATGTAGAAAGTGCAGGAAAGTGCTCTTGAGACAGATGCTGGAACACTTCCTCTGGTTATGTCCGGTTTTATCTAAAACACGGCTTAGATATCTATGAACTCTGTGGTTCAAGGGACTAGATAAAGTATGAGGATTAAATCAAGTCTCTATTAAACTTCGCAAAAAGCTTGTATAAATAAATCTCCATTTAGTTTTGCACATGACTGTAAATCCATGCATGGCATGACTGCTAGCCAGTGTAGCCTAACTTAAGCGTACCTATAACACGGAATCAGGCCATGAGCCCACAAATTTAAGCTAACTGACAGGAACTAATAAATTTTACAAATTTTCTAACAGTCTAGTCGCATACTTAGTCATTAATTTTTAAATTAAGCATTTTCAAAAATTTAAGCAAGCATTTTTCATATGGTACATGTGACTTCGCTCTGTCAGCGCTTGGTGCCGTCCTGCACCCTTGACGCTGCCCAGCATTTAGAATTCTCACTTGACCTCACTTCATTTGGTCGGTTAGTTATATTTCGCTGTTTGTCTTCACTCACTTTAACTACAGCAATGCTATGGTTTTTGTTGTTGTTTTGGCTTTCATTTATTTAACACACAGCGCGCAACGGTGGCAGCACAAGTGGTGAATGCAGTTGGTGAGGCGGCGCTCAGCAAGCGCGAAGTAGCCAGCAATCAACCGAACGAAAAAGTAAAAAAGCAAAACGAACTACAAAAACAAAACGCAAAGTGCATATATTATACGAATACATATGTATATGTGTTTATATGCCTGTGTATGAGTATGTGGTGGACGTGTTAAAGCCATGGAAAACGACCGGGGAAGGATTTTTGTCTAAGTGTCAGCTTACACGAGTCTCTAGACAACGCTTATGTCTTGCGCTAAGTGCATACCATTCATATTTATGTGTGTGTGAGTGTGTACATAAGCTCGTTTAGCTGATATGTGTGTGCGCGTGTGTGTGGTGATTGTGCTGTTGGCCACTTTAGTACATCAACTTCAATTAAGTAAATATTTGAGTAGCGAAACTTTATTATTTTTGTGTGCTGCCATGTAGAGAGTCCGCAGGGGAGGGTTGGCGACTCATCTTGGCTTACAAATGTTTGCACAGTATTACCACACTCTACTGCGGTCCGGCACGCCAATGCATTGGCATTTATGTACATGTTGGACTGTATATTGCGGTTGTTCTACGACAATGTGATTGCAACAGGCCAAAAAGCACCCAACAGCTTAGATAAATAAAGACGCGCCCACACTGCGTCTTTCAGCTCTCAACCCATCAGAGACGCAACCACTCACAACAACAGCAACAGCAACCACTACTTGCGAACCAGCAATTCACGCTAACTCCATCGGTATTATATTACGAGTTGCCGGTGCTTTATCAGCCGGCAGCAATAACATCACTGACATCGTCAGCCATGTGATAACCACAACTAACGCCGCACACCAACATCTCCGGCGGCCGCAACAACAACACCAACAATGACAATACTATCTGCTTCCTTGTATTGTAATTCGTTACAGTTGTTGGCGTAGTGAGCGCCCGGGCTGTCTGTCGTTGTTTTTGCCGTCATCGTCATCATCATTATCAGCGACAGCTACAACGCCCGTGGTGGTGGTGCAGTCACCATAACGGTACATGTATATATGTTATAGATGTAGTTGCCATTTATTTCGCACAATTCTCATTTTGTACCATTTCTCTCTGTTTCAATGTTCTTCAGGCAGTCATAGCATTCCGAAAGTGGTCAAACTAATAAATTCCTTGTTGTTGCTATAAACTTTCTTTCCTTCTTTCTGTTTGCCCAGCGCTAATTGCAATTCACGAACAGCGTTCGCACATTAAACTAGTTAAGCTTTTAAAGGGAAAAAAAGTTGCGTATTTTAGGACGGAGACTTAATGTTCGAAAATTCGCCAATGAAGTTCGAAAATTCGAAGTTAAATTCAAAACTGAGAAAAGCAAAATTTTAAAGTTCGAATGTCGCAGTTAAGATCCGAAAATAAGGAACTTAAATTCGACAATGAGCAATTTAATTTCGAAAATTTTAAGTTATCTGTATTCGCCCATTACCATGAATAAGCTGTTAAAAGGAGGAAAGTTGCGAGTATTACAGCTGTTATTTAATTTTCGAAAGTTTTAAAATTTTAAAATTCGATAGTCGAAGTTCTTATTCGAAAATGAGAAATGTAAATTCGAACATTCGAAGTGCATTACTCGAGTTAAGCTTTTAAAAGATGGAAAAGTAAGTAGTGTTCTGCTAGAGTTTTAATGATCGAAAATTCGACAAACGAAAAATGTAAATTTGAAAATTTTAATTTTTTTAGCCCTGAAACATTACCTTAAATATCAAGGTTGGAATAATTATGGCTGAAAATCAATTTCCGAAAAGTAGAAGTTGATATTATGAAATAAAAAATATAAGTGCGAAAATTTTGAAGGTCGAAGTTAAAGGAGGAATTCGAAACTTCGACGTTTTAACCGTTGACCATTACTCTAGTTAAGCTTATATAGGAAGCAAGAGTCAAAATTATTTGGTGCAGATTTAATTTATTTTGGAAAATTCGAAGTTAAAATTCGAAAACACAAAATTAACTTAAACAATGAGAAATCAAAATTCGAAGCTTAAGTTTCAAAATCATAAATCATAATTCAAAAATTCGAAGTTTAGATTCGTTTTTTTAGCGTTGGAACAATTTTAGTTCAGATGTTGCAATAATTAATATAACAATTCAATTTTCGAAAATTTTAAGTTGAAATTGTGAAACAAAATATTAAAACACGAACATGTTTAAGTCCCAAGTTCGAAGTTAAAGTTCAAAAATAAAGTTCGGCAAAGCTGAGATCAAATTTGCGAAAATTCGAAATTGAAATTCGAAAATTCGAAATTAACTTAATAAATGAAAAATCAAAACTAAAGATTAATTTTTAGATTCGAGAAAGAGAAATCATAATTCGAAAATTTCAAAGTTTACATTCGAATTCGAAATTGTGAATTGGTAAATGGCAACTTTTAGATAATGTTAAATGAAAGATATCTTCTGACTGAAATTGTCAGCTATAAGTAGACCTCCACTTACAGTTTTACGAAGCGTTTTTATTTTAGGTCTCGCAGAGTCACTCTCCCTTCTATCGCTCTTTCAGCTAATCAGAAGGACCACGAATAACTTGGTTTCGCGATAAAAAATGGAATTCGGCATCTCAAATAAATGCCTTGCTAAATTATTGACTCATATTTTCTAGCTTTTTCTTACCCCTCAACACATACAAGGTTGAAGGTAACATATTCGACATGTCCTACCTCTTCTTCAGTTGTCCAGCAGCATTAATAAATGTTATGTCTGATTCAAGGTATATATGTATACATACATACATACATATGTAAGTAGTTTGCAGCAAAACTTTTACCAATGCTTTTCTTCTACTCGCTGTTTTAGCTCTTTACTCTTCCTGGTTTTCTGGCACTTCACAGTTACTTCATCATGTTATTTACTTTGTCATTATTTGCTATATTGTTGCCAGTTCAGTTTGTCTGCCCAAATACAAGCAAACACACTAACAAGCCAACAACGTCGAACAGCTGCCATATAAATTAGAAATAAGACTACAATTCTACGGGCAAAACTCAGTGAATTCAGTTGAACTTTTACAGCCAGCGCCAACGCTGTTAGTATTTGTTTTCCCCACTGATAGCAACTTTTCGTGTTGTTGTTTTTATTGTTGATGTTGCTAACTAATGTCGAAATTTTGTGTTGTAGTGCTTGTGCTGCGCTGCCGGGCATTTGTTAACACTTATCAACACGCAAATACACATACACAGATAAGTCAATTTACAAATCATAAATGTGTGCGCGGCAGCAAAGCATACATTTGGGAGTCGCAGCATTTGTGAAGGGCATAAGTTGACTTACTAGAATTTTGTTTGTTGTAAATGCACGGGAAATTTTTATGCTTAAAATTGTCAGTATAAGAGTTTAGTTTAAATATTCAAAAATTCGAAATTGGAATTCGTAGTCGAAATTCGAAAATTCGAAATTAGCTTAAGAAATGAGAAATTGAAGTTTAAGTTTATATTCGATAAAGAGAAATCATAATTCGAAATTTCGAAGTTTACATTCGAATTCGAAAGTTTCAACTCTCTTGAATTCTAATTTGGCTTTTTGTAAATGCGCGGAAAATGTTTATGTTCTGCTTATGTAATATTTTTATGAATATCTTTTTGGCTATGAATGACTTTTAGGAAGCAATTTGGAGCGCTATTGAGTTAATAGAGAGTTATTTTTGAAAAATACATTTTTAACTAAGATTTTTTTTCATGAAATGGATTTTTATGCTCAGTAGTTTTGAACTGCAGCATTTCTGGAAAAACTTAAGTTCGATCATGCAATTATTTGAAATCTATTTTCAATGAATCTGCTTGCTTCCTTCAAAGCCGTGCAAACAATGGAAATAATAAAAAAAACTCGAAATTTTTCTTAGTAGTTTAATTCGAAATGGAATGTAAACATCGAATTTTAGAATAAGGGTTTCTATTTTTGGAGACATAACTTTAACTTCGAATTTTTATTTCTCATTTTTTAAGTTAATCTCTAATTTTCGAACTTCAACTTCGAATTTTCGAAAATTCAGTCTCAGCTTAAATACTGACAACTCTTTCACACTAATTTAAAGCGTAACGAGTCAACGCTGAAAACACCGAATTTTCAAATTATGATTAATAAACATATGTATGTATGCGCATATGTCAAATCTTCGAATTTTGATTTCACACTTCTTAAGTTAATTTCGAATTTTAACTTGCCAGCTTTATCATCACAATGTCTAGCCAACATGCCTAGCCAACACTGTCATCTTCGAGTTTTGACACACAAAAAAAGCAACGCTTCTAACAGTATTTTGTCAGTTTAATGAAGTTGAGAGTTTTGCACTAAACTTTCGCATTACAACGCGGTTTATTGACTTGTATATATGTAAGCACACTTAGCAAGCAACGCCGTCTCTCTATATGACGCCGCTTCCTCCACAGCAGCACCCCTCAGCAGCACTTGGCATTGGTGTGTCACTGCAACTTCACGAGTTTTATTGTTGCTACGTAGTTGTGTGCATTTATGAGCAAAAATTTCAAATTGTCTCTAATTTTGTATATGTGTTGCATAAACATATGTCACATGGCTTTCTTGAGAATTTTGTTTGATTTTTTCTATTGTTTATTTACTATTTCTTTATGAACGGGTATTTGTTGCAGCAGCTGGTGCTTTTGTTGTTTTGCTGCTGCAGCTACTCTCAAAGTAAAACAATGCGGCATAAATTGCCAATAAAAATGTAAGTCACAGCAAAAATAACAACGCAAAGTTATAGTTGCAAAGTTCTGATTTTTATTGCGCACACAAAACTTGACTTCGTAAGGGGTATATAAAAAAGTTGCCGCAATTTCTTGGTGTTTAAGGAACTAGAAAAATATAAGATATGTGTTTTAGTGTTGTTGTTTAGATTTTATTATATGTGGAGTAGCGTACAGGGTTTGTCCGGAAAGTAATAGGACTGATTTTGTTCCACAGCGTGCGCGCACCGATTGGATTCGATAGAGGGCTTTTCTAGTGGTGTAAGCCGAATTTGTGAAACTCGGTAAATCTGTGACAGAGATGTTTGATAGGATCAAGCAGGCTTACCCAGATGTTTCCTTAGCAAGAAGTGGTGTGTTTCGGTGGCACCAGGTCTTTTTGGAGGGCCGGAAAGAGGTCGCTGATGAAGACCGTGCTGGAAGACCAGCGATTTCAACAAACACCGAAAATGTGACCTTTGTGCGCAAAGTTTGGAACTCAAACCGTCGACAAACCGTCAAGGCTAAGTTTTACGTGAAAATTTTCAATAGACACAAACGAAGGGTCAATCGGGTTCGACTAGACATCGCAGCCGATTGAAGGTTGCACCACGACAACAACCCGGCTCACATCGCTTTTCTCGTGAACAGCTACCTAACCAAGTCCTGCATCCTAAGGCTTCCGCAGCCGCCCCACAGTGGCATTTCGGCGGAAAAAATAGGATTTTTCCACTTTCCAATTTCAAAACTTTAATGATTTTGTTTTGTAAAGAAATATTTGGATAAGAAAAATTCAACAAGGTTTTTTATAAAAGTGAAATTTTATAGTTAAAAAAACTAACAGAAGTCGACGGAAAGTTATTCAATAAAATCAGATTAAAATTATTGTCTAAATAAAGAATTTTTTTTGTGTGCAAGAGTATAGCTATGGCTTTTCTCTTATTTTTTAGTGAAAATATAGCTCCTACTTGTTTATAAAAAAAAATTTATTGAAATTGGCAAAGTAAGCTAATTTTTATAATATTTCAAAAATTATACTAAAAAATATCAACTTTTCATTTTTTGATGGAAAAAAACTTTGTGTGCTTTGCCTTGCTTAGCTCTCTTACTATAAGAAAATGAAAGTTCCGAGTCTGTACTTTCAATTAAAAAAAAAAAAACAATCGCCAATTACCGTTCCTTTTAGTAACATCGATCTTAATTTCAAAAAACACTTCCAACATTTCATACAAATGGTCAATAAGACAAAAAATTAATTCGTCATTCGAACAAAATTTGCTTAGAACTAGATCTCATTGTTAAAGATATGGTGCTTGCATAATATTACAAATAAAAACTAACACAATTTTTCGCCTGGTACATATTCAATTAAAACATTGCAAATTATATTGGATTTTTATCAAGGTAAAGGTATAAATAACGTCACTTTGCGTTTAAGTTCAATTTTTTTCATCAGGAGAACTCAATTAAGAAGTGTCCCGAATTTCAAGTCCCTAGTTCCAAAAATAAAAATTTTGGCAATTGCAGTTATATGGGAGATGGGTGTGGCAGTGGGCGGTTTTCCAAGATTTTTTCAAAATTTCTTAATTTAGTCCAGAGAAGTGTTTCTGCAAAGTTTCATTGTTGAACGACCACTCCTTCTATTTTTTTCCAAGAAATGTGTGGAGCGGTGCCACTGTGCGCCCTACAGCCCAGATGCGTTTTTTGTTTTCTTGTCTGAAAAGGCCAATGAAAAGCAAGCACTTTGAGACGACAGACGGGATCCAAGCAGCATGCACCCCGGCTCTCAAGGCTATTGCGGAGAATGCCTTCCGTGACACCTTCAATGCTTGAAAATCGTGCTGTCAGCGCTGCATAAACGCAGAAAGGGTCTATTTTGAAAGTTTCGCACAAAATAGTTATCCAAAGTTCGCGATATATTTTAAACAAACCTCTTATTCGCCCAGTTGGACACCGTGTTGGGATACATATCAGTTGAAAACCAAGATCCAAATAGTGAGTGACCAAAAATACATGAGTGGCTTGAAGCTCGATTCCACATAAAACCGTACGATGGCTTTAATCACCGCCTTCGAATACACCATCGATCTCGAAAAATTGCCTACAGCAAATTATTTGTCTATAGGACTCCCTCCAGTTTTGAAACTACATCGTGCAAAGCAGTGTCGACTGACCTACCTTTATATGGGCATGCCTGGCCCTTAACAGCTTACTAATCCTAATCTGCAGATCTAAGAGCCACTCCAAAGTTTTCAAGAGAAATGATAGAGAATAGGCGAATGGGTCTGAAATCCTAAGCAGCAACGTGAGAGCTCTTTTCGGTCTTTGATATACACGCAACCTTAATCAGTCTTATATGGTGGCTGTGACGAACCAGTATTCTTAGAGAACTAGTCAGACTTAAAACGTGCTTAGCGAGAGCGGGACATAAAAAATAAACAGACTTAAAGCATATATACTATTTCTCAAAACATAAATATTTTATGTCATCAGCAAAATTCGCCAAAAGCCATAATATTGAGTCTAAATCTGAAATATATTGCAGTCACATTCAAAAAACTCTAAAATCGCTCTCGTAAGTCTTCGCTTAAAAAAATTGTTATATTTTATAAAACTAAAAAACAACACACCTTTAAAAAAAAAATTTACAGCAACAAACATTAAAAAATTTTTATAAAAAATTACCACAACAAACAAAAAATTTTATAAAAAATTACAATAACAAACAATTAAAATGTGAGTAATACATTGCAACAGCAACAAAATTGATTACAAAACTCTTAGTTCTTTTTTTAAAGCACAATAATCAGCAATTTCGTTGTTCTTAAATTTTTTCGTCAAGCTTTCTTTCCACTTATAGCACAACACAGCGACGAATACACAGCATTTTCTATTCCAGCGCTTAATTTATATTTATAAATGTACATGCAGCAAGCATTTATGCAAATAGAACAGCGTTTTGCATGCCGCCCCGCGCCATCAATTTGCCAATCGCGTCGGTTGGATGGGTACGCCACGGCGTATGCGCGATTTTATCATTAACATTGCAATTACAAACATGCGTGCGTCTATTAAACATGCAAACGCATAATCACAGCACACATCTGCGTGCAGCATGTAGCAATAGCGAGACAATACACCAGTGAATACGCCGTTAAAGCGCTGCCACTTCAATTACAGCCAGCGCGCGCGCCAGAGAGAGTGAGAGGAAGCGTGAGGTGGCACGCGCAGCCAAAGCAAAGAGCGTAAAAAGGCGCGAAAAACTTCACTGTGTCACCTAGTGTGGTATCAGCGCGGGAAAATCTGACCGAAGTCATTTGCATTAGCTTCATTTGTGGCAATAAGCATGTTAATAAGCGGGCGTGGCGCAGCGGTGTCGGCGAATGGCAGAGCGCACGAAAACTTCCATGATAAATTATGAAGATATTACTTAGTCGTTTGTTATGGCGCTTTGTCCCGCGGGCATGTGCGCACTGGCATACGCTTGGATGACACTTTTTCGTAGTGAACAAAGTTGGAAATTTTGCTCTTTGCTCTGTTCAGTTAGAAAGGCAGAAATTTAAATTTCGAAAAAGTTGCTTTGTGGAGATTAGTGAGTATTTAAGAGGAGCATATTATATGAATTTCGTTTTTTTTTCAATTTTTTGACTGCGATCCAGCTGATTTTCGAACATGTTCTTGATTTTCCGCTCTCAAAGGTTGCCATATTGCAAACTTGCTTCCATGGTCTGACATTAATTTGTTTTCGATACAACATCAACACTTAGGATAGCATTATTCATTACGTACATATATGTGCAGCCATGTGAAAAGTAATAAATTTCCAATTATCGACAAAACAGATATTATAATTTACAAGCCTTCCTGCGCAAGCATTCAACTGGTATTTCTCGCAAGCCTTGAAAGCTTCGAGTTCTATAAAATCGCAGCAAGTGAAAGGAAGCATACTCATACATACACTGATGTGAAATCAATTAAAGTAGACCAATTCAAGTAGCGAATTATCCTAAAACTAGCCAAGAAAGCCTTTATTTAAGCTACCTACATGTGTATGTGTGTGTAGGAGTATGTGCTGTAGTATAGCAGCTTTGTGTTTATGAATATATCATGAAAACTTCATGCACATGTCAACCACTTGTCTTATAAATCCAAACTTCCGGTCAAATGCCCACAGAAGCTGTTGTCAAAGGAATCAAAGCAACTCGTTAAGACCAGGCACGTGTCTGATACTATGCAACCCCACTAAGAGATGCTATAATTATTACGCTGCTTAATGCAGTTATGTTTGCTGTCAAGCTACGGCTCTTTTGAATTTCAAACAACTTAAGGCTGAAACGCATGGCTAAGCAGCAAAGCCAGGCTCATTAAAAAAATCGATGCTGTCAGCAGCCGGTCAAGGCTATTGAACAATTTTAGAAGGCAAATAGTACATATATATCTGCACATAAAATTTACATATAAGCCTACTCATACAACATATGGCACTCGGAATCAAACACTTTGTTGCATTTTACATGTCAACTTCAAGCAAATGCACCTTAAACTCGCCTTAGACTTTAACACTACAAATATTTAAAGCAAATCACTTCCACAGCAGCGGCAATTCAAGCCAATTGCAAAGTGCAGACCAGTTAATTATGGAAATAAGACACGCTGTATATCAATTTCAAGTTAGCAGGATAAGATATTTGCTCTGAATATATTGTAAATTAATTTACCCACATTTACTGATATATTGTGTATGGCAAAGCTGTTCATTATACTACTTCAGTGATATTCAGTTAATGAAATTAAGTTAAGTAGACAAGCTTTTATAATCAATATATGCCAAAAGCAGGCAGCTGAGCTAAATGAGTGAAATAGACGACAGTGCGCAAACAATAAATATTTCAGTGAGTTAAAGCATTGAGAAGAATACAAAAATGCTCAATACAGACAACAGTCTGAGTAAAATATATGAAACTTTTATGCGGTTCCAACAGCATTTCAATTCAATTTAAATATCAGGTCTTCTTCAATGCAGTTCTTTTAAGAAACTTATGGAGTGTTTTTCAAAGATAAAGAATTTCCTAGAGGACTATTAGTCAGAGCAGCTGTCAGAATAGGAACAAGCATTTGACATAACCCTTAGAGACAAAAACTTTCCTAGAGGGATAATTGTCAAAACAGCTGTCAACATAAAAATAAAATATTTAAAATTTAAGGCAGAGCCAAAGAATTTCCTAGAGGGATAATTGTCAAAGCAGCTGTCAAAATAGAAACAAGCATTTGAAAGAGATAAATAGTTTCCCAGAGAGCCAATTGTCAAACCAGCTATCAAAATAGAAATAAACATTTGACATATTCCTCAGAGATATGGACTTTCCTACAGAGCGCGTTGTCAAACCAGCTGTCATAATAGAAATAAGCATTTGACATTTATCTCAGAAGTAAAAAATTTCCTTGCGGGATAGCTGTCAAACCAGTTGTCAAAATAAAAATCAAACAATTTAAATTTATCGCAAGGATAGAGAATTTTGCAACATTTAAATCAGAGGTAAAGAATATCTGAGAGGAATGGCAGTCAAACCAGTTGACAGATATAGAGAATTTCCAAGAGGGCTAGTTGTCATACCAGCTGTCAGAAAGAAACAAACATTGGGGATTTATCCCAGAAATAAAGAATTTCCTAGCGGGATAGCTGTCAAACCAGCCATCAAAGTTTGTTTGACATTTATCTACAGTATATTTTGACAAACTAGCATTTGAATAAGTATAAGAAAATAAAATTAAACAGGTAAGAAAGCGCTAAGTTCTGTGGTAACCGAACCGAACATTTTATACTCTCGCGAGGATCAAAGCCAAGAAAATACTTTCAGGCGATCCCAAATTTATATATATACTAAACTGAGGAAAGTATTGGCCTGATTTCATTCATCCAATTTTCATTCGAATGAGATTCTTTCTTAATATCATTAGGATTTCTTACTTATTGACCGATAGATGCGTAACGGAAGTTTGAAAATATTTATATTAGATACATAAGTTTATGAGGAATACGGAAAGTATTGACACAAGGGCATGCTGTCATCTCAGACATATTCAAACCGGATTTTAAAACTCTGTGAGGTCTAGTTTTAAAATCCAGTTTGACGTTATGTTCGATCAAAATTGAGCCATGTCTCATGGGGTGCAAATATTTCATGTATGAGTCCTTGATAAGTTATAATCCGATTGCAACAATTTTTGCATTTTATTGAATAATTTGAGGACATTATTTGTGAAAAGTTTTACACTAATAACTTTATTGATGTTTGATTTGTGTACTGTAGTGTGAACGAGTTAGATGTAATTTAAAAACTTCTTAGTTGGAAAGTCGGCGTGGTTGTCTTTCAACTTACACTATTTTCACAGCGTATAGTCGTCTGATGAGCTATGGCGATAGAGTGGATATCCAACATTTCCAGCTTGCGATTCCGAAAGAAAAGCAAGTTGATAATGATTTTTGCATTTATTGTTAGACATACGAACCGAAGTGGGATTGTGGTGTCCGCAAGGTCCATGAACCATATTGGTTTTCATCACTTCGTTTGATACTGGATCTTTCTCTGCATCAGGAATTTCCGCAGAAATGATTTCTTCAACTTGATCTGGTGGAACTACTATCCACCATCCAAAGAAGAACAACGTAACTGTTGTTTGAAAAGTCGTGCTGTGACAACGTGACGATCGCTTGCTGATTGACCCCGATCCATAATTCCACACGTATGTCATCGCATCCTGGGAGTACTCGTTCATGTGCCTTGGCGTTGATGGAAAAAAGAGCACCGACCGATATTAGCGCGATGTCTTCGTTGCTTCGTAACAAATTTCAATCTGTAATTGAACACTTCGTTTGAAACACACATAAAGTTTTCACAGAATAATTTTCAATAATTTTTCTTTTAAATAGCCGGAATAAAAAAGCAAGCGATCGAAATTGAACGATTCAAATAATTTACTATTCAAAATATTGAAAAACAAAAAAAAAGGATTGTATGAAAAGTCACTTTTTGGAAATTTCCAATTTTTCGACTTTTCCTTATGAAAAGTATACATATGTATATACATATATACAAAATAAAACGTTTGTATGGGAAAAAGAAAAGGGCTGTTTTTAGGGGTTTTCCGGCAACTTTCGCAATTTTTTCTTACATAAGAACCTTCTCCTAATAATAACAAATACAACAAAAAAAAATCAGCCAAATTGGTTCAGCCATTCACGCGTGATGTCGTGACAACGAAAACGGTTTCATTTTTATATACATATAAGATAAGATATAAGATATGTATGTATAACCAATAACTAAAGAATTCCTGCAGAAAGCTATAACAAACCAGAAAGTCCGTGTAACAATCTGACTATTGGAACCATATTTGAGTACCTAAAGATATCAAGAAATAAACCTGGTAGCAGGCCATCCAAGTCATATGCTACGACTAAGTTGCCCTAATTCTTCAGTTGAACTGCTTTTTCTCGGGTCATCTCAAGCCAATCGACAAGCAAAGTCAACGAAATTAACAAGATAAATAAGTTAAATTGCTCTTAAATCCGGAGAAACAGTCGCTGGAGTGGCGTTTACAGCATTAAAAAAGAGAAAAAAATCAAAAACATCAGAATTTAACAAACGGTAGTAAGCCCCATCCAAAGGACGGTGCATCCACAGACTAATACCAGACACCATTTCGTAGATATATAGACAATATGGCGACCTTAATTTCCATGTGATCCACTGTGTATTTGGATTTTTGGCCATGAGTACTTTAGAAGCTGCCTTTAGAAATTTCGTCATGACCCTAATCAATAATTTCCAACATGCATAGAGTATATAGAAGACTCTCAGCACTTTTTCCACCATATTAGAGAATAAGGGACAATCTGAAAAATACACTTGGCGATAGTTTCACGGTGGAAAATTTCTGTATAAGTCTTCTATTAAATTTAAAGGTATCAGTAAAGCATCAGCTCTAATTGTGACAAGCTCGGGATATTTAGGAGCCATAGAGCGGACTTAACTGTCTTTTTCTCCCCTGCAATAATACTTAGTCTAATCGTTCTGTGAGCGAAATATGAGATGAATTATTTTTAGCGAATTGAAGCTCCATACTCCAGCTTTCCATGCCTCCCCCCGCCATAATTACGAAAAACTTGCAGGTGTGGAAGACTTTCGTACACTCTCTCTCTCTCTCTCTTTATTCACAAGCCCTGCTAAACTTCTTTTTTCAAATACAATATACATATATACACCTTCATCAACTGTGAGTATTTCAATTAATAATACATTACTTGCAAAATAACAAATCTGTGAAATTCTCTGTCTCTCTTTCTTTTCCTCCGAAACTGCTTTCAACTCTCTCACTCTCCTTTATAAAATTTCAAATCATGTGACAAGTGCTTCAATTTAAAAAGGGGCAAATAAAATCATTTCGTTTGAAAATCAATTCTGGCAATTCGCTTAAGTATCTCCAATAAGGAAAGCCGGAAGCCTTCCGGTTGCTTAAGCGAAAGTTCACGCGACAGCCCCAAAACACATTTACTGCTTTGATGACATGCACAACGAATACATGACGCGTGCCGGCAAATATAATAAAATAAATAAAATTAGAATCGCAGCAGCGACATAAAATTGAAATTACGTTTAATACGAAGCTGGCGACAATCACTGTGGCTTAAGAGGTTTGTGCGCCAGCGATAGCAATAAAACGCTTGTATTTGCACACCTGCAAAATAATAATAAAAAAGAGACAGGGGCGCCGACATGTATGTGTGTGTGCATTTTTACGAGTTAGCCCAGCGGCATTGCCAGCAGAAAGTGCTGAACGCGGTGAAAGCACACATCGCGTGTCGCTTACTTTTGCATCTCAATAAAAAGCATATACGTATATAATATATGTATTTATGTATGGTATTTATGTATGGTATATATGAAGCTTTTACAATGCGGTTACGACGCGTCGCTTTGCTGCGTGTTCGAGTTCGATTTTATGCTCGTTTATTGAATTTATTGTAAGCGTCACTTAGCAGAGATTTCTGTGTTGTTGCTGATTATGCGCAAATGCTCTTGAGGAAATTACTAAGTAGTAATGCGAACCTGCTGCTGGTAAATAAACACATGATAGACGTCATATGCCTCACTGTCAATACACATATTCCTAGAATATATATAGATACTAGGGGATTCGGCCACGCGTTACTGTGGCATACATTTTATACTATTATCCATATAATAAAATATTCAATACAGTAAACATTTTAGGCGAAAACGTTTTGTCGGTATAAGAATCCAATGGATTTTACTTGAGGTTTAATTTTGATTATGTTCATAAAATAAATTAAAATAAAATAACGAATTTAAGGCTGCTTTCTCAATATCTGGTTACCAGCGTTTCTTTCCAGTAATAGAGTTGTCCGTTTAAGGGATTGTACTTAATAAACATCAACAATGTGCCTGGGTAATGGAGATGTCCGTTTAAAAGGGCATCCATTTAAGAGAGTTTTCACTGTATTATTTGTTTTTGAATTGTTTTAACTATCCTATTTTCTAAGTTGGTTCGAACTGGACACAATGTACTAAATTTTACTAAAATCGGTTCAGTAGTTTAGGAGTCCATCGCGGACAAACAACGTGACAAGTACTGTTTATATACTTATAAAGATAGATTTTGACAAAAAATACTTCACAGACAATTTAATGATTTCTTGATTAAATATAATATTACTCTCCCGAGGGTGTCAACTAGTAACAGAAATCACATTATCTCAACGTCAAGAATGAGCTGGAAATACTTGGCCCTTGTTGCAGTTGGGAGATATCTAGCTAAGCGTTATACCTTGTAGTTGGGTGTTCCTTTCCTCTCAATAGCACAGTTTTAAGGTAGGAAGTCTTACCACTGTTCGGGGACACGAAAAGGGCTGGACTAACTTAGCGGAAAGCTCTTGAATATCCTGGTCTGGAACGCGGCTTACGTATGACTGGCATACTAAGGGCTATGTGCACACGGACATACCTGTCTCTACCACACACTCGTGGGACCAGATTTTGAACCGAAACAACAATGATAAATGATTAAAGGCTTCCGTCTCTCCTGAAAAAGTTAGTTTCTTCCAATCGTGAAGAGGGCAACGATTTCAGAAGCTCGAAGGTGACCAACACAAAGACCGGAAGTAAGCTTGGTTTAGGTGCAAGGGCTGGCACCAACTCTGGAGCTGACGCTAAACTTAGAACATCTTCAACCGGCAACCAATCTAAATTGAAGAAGTCCATTGATTGCGCGAAAGGGCTTCTACCCAATTTTAAGCTTAAACCGACAGTAAACGCAGCTAACCACCTTCCAAAAAGCTGAGACAAAGTGTTTGACACATGCTAACTGTTTTTTTTTTTTTTTTTTTTTTTTGATATAACCCTGAACCATATTATGCTTGGCGTGCTGGATGAGGGTGATTCCGAAAGAAAAAAAACCAATAGAAGTGGGTTTAAGTCGGGCACAGCTGCAGGCTGGTACCAGGATCAAATCAACTGATTTCGTGCGACAACGACAGATCGGTCCATCCGTAAAAAGCTACTATAGCCAAGATTGTAGAGATATATCCGAGAGCTAGGCTGGTAACCGTCGCAGCTGGAGCAAATAAAACAGCTCATTAGAGGCTGTTAGCAAAACTGGCCTAAATTCATTAAGGCTGTTGAGGTAATAGAGCCTCGATGCAGATTTTTCTACTACTAACAAAAGAATCCCTCGAACCGCTGAGGAAAAATCATGATTTACGGGTCTGATTCCGATGCACCTAATATCCGACTACTAGATGGGTTTGAAAACGCGTCAAAGACCGCCATCAGCAAACGGAATACACGCCATACTTGACAGCTTTTCATCGGTCAAATTAGAAACGCAAGCCAGGGAACTGAATACTATATATCAATATATTGGTAAAATAATAGAAATCGTCGAGAAGCTAAGATCTGGATGTCAGTTAACGAAAAAAAATCCCTAAACCAAAGTTCCATCCAAATCGCTGGCGAAACATAACAAGTTCAATTCATTCCTCAAGTAGATTATTAATAGTCGTGGTAAGTGGGACGTAAAGTGACAACTGTCGTGATGGTAGTAAGGATTGACGTTAATGAAGGTTCTGCTATGTATTTGATGAGATTGGCAAAAAATCTTTTAGTGTGATCTGTGTGTGAGCTACTATCAGGAAATGGACCATCTGAAGAAAGCAATTACCCAGAAACCGCCAGCTGTGACCGAGAGGAATTGAATACTACTTATCAGCACAACATCCATCGATGGTGACTCGACAGAAGCTGCTGGAGCTTGGTTTAGAGATTTAACTAATAGACCGTACGCCAAGCGATTACTTATGGTTCGCGTCTATTGCGAATTATTATGGAGATGAAAATCCGCTTCAAAAAAGGCTTGTGGAAATCGACTGTCCAAATTTTTTTCAAAACGGACGAGAGGTTCTTTGGACGTGTGACATTTAAATGTATCATCCAAATTCACACATAATGGTACATAAAAACTTTAAATCAGCAAAATTAAAGTAATTTCACGCCTAAGGTTGCATACACCGTGAATAAAAGCATAATATTTACAATTGCCAAGGGAGTTAATTAAAATCCACCATAAGCAGCGACGATTTCATACACGCAGCAGAAACCTTTGTTGCAACTCGCTAGTGACAGCAAGAAGTACAAGCAAGAAGAAGCATATCGCTTCCTAGCTGAATAGAATGCCTTTGTTTGCCGGCTCATCTAAGAAAAGCGCACACAAAGCTGACGGAATAAACAAAAGACCAGCGAGTGTTGGCATACGAAGCCGTGCTAGTGCAGAGTGAAGTGTCAAGCGCTGCTTTGCGCTTTTAATGAACTTGATGCGATTTTGTTCTCCACATGCACATACATAAGTACACAAATAATTATATTGTAGATAAATATATATGTATGTATGTGTGTGCCACCAACGGAACAACGTGCTTCACTTGCGAGGATTTTTTCTCTGCGCGCACTTTCCAGTGGAGTCAACGTGGCCAAGCTCTGCCGGCGTGAAAATCTGCTCGCGTAGGCACTATTTCAACGCGCGTGTTGTTGTTGTCGTACACGTTGTTGACAGTTGCTAGTTGTTTGTATGAGTTGCCGCAATTATGAGGCATCTTCATGCCTCAGCTTGTTTGTTTTTCCTGCGCGCAAACACACATACGTACATAGAAGCACATGTTCAGTGCAGCGCGTATACACACAACACATACATAACATATTTACACTGTGCTACATAGCAGCTATCATGACATATTGTTTATATGTATGTATTTAATGTCCTCGTAAGGAGCAATTCATTCAAGCAAAGCAATGCGTGCAAGGAAATATGTTCGAAAAAAAAGAAATTGTTGTTGTACTCCTGCTTGCTTTTTTTGCCTTCACAGCGTTTCCCGCTGCACTTCAGCGTTCAAGTTGTTTCAACTCTTGCATTTCGTCTTCTGCTACTTCCAGCATTCCTTCACGGTTGCCTTTTGTTTTTGCCACATCTTCGCGTCGTGACTCCTGTTTAATGCTGCGCAACTCATCGCTGGCGGACTGCCGGTGCGGTGAAGTGAAAACTGCAAGACTTTCATTATTATTATCATATTTTCATGCCACATTGCTGCAGTTATATACATGTATACTAAGTAAATGCCACATACACAAGTACACAAGCAGCTTGCAACGTGCCATTTGAGGTGAACACATATATCAGCTGCACGTTGCTGTTGCATATTTTTCAGCGCAACTCATATTGTCACATTTGCGGCAATTCTTTCGCTGAAATCTGCTGAGCACTGACTATTGCTGCTGTTTTGTGGGAAGCGGGTGTATGAGCGCGCGGACTTCTACGTGATATTTTCTTATGGTATGTTCAATGTCTTCAAGATTTTACATCTTGGCGCCAAGATGTATGCTATGTTGAGGGTGATTATTTGAGTTTAAAGACACAGGTTTGACTGGATAATAAAAATGTGTCTTCCAAGCAGAAAAGACACTTATTAAGGATTCTGTAACTGTTCAGTTCGATAGAATTATTTCGGGGTTTCTAAAAAGTCTTAGTTGAATAAATAAATTAACAATCTGGAGCCATCTATTTCATTAAAAAAGCCTTCACTGTAGATACATACAACTTGATCCAGAAGGAAACTTCAGAGATCCTATAAAAACATACATAAGTATAATCAGACTGACCAACTGAGTCGATTTTTTCTCGCAAGAAGCTCCTCTTTTTTATCGGATCACTAAAGTCTATAGCTGTCATACAAATTGACCGATCCTACTTTTTGTATGAAAACATTTTGTATTTATCAAGTCATCTTTACAAAACTGGACATGGAGTATTGTCCAAGACAGCGCCACAATCTCTCAAATCAGAATACAACTGCCCACTTACCTGCGAGGGATTTGTGTGTGAGTAGAAGTCATTGGAGGAGTTGGGTAGTAGGCTTCTTTGCGTATCTGTCAAAGCTTTCGAAAAGGTTGATGGAGTGGTATGTTGTCAGGCACACTCTATCAACTTCAGCCTCAGATTTTCTCAATATTGGAGTGTTTTTCAGGCCGAGGTTGCTGTCATTGCGGTTGGAATAGATTTATTACTCCGGAGTGCAGCTTTCCTCACAGGAGTTACCATCCACTCTGATAGCAAGGCGATGCTACTAATCTTGAGCTCACTAACCGTGCGTTCAGACTGGTTAAAGTATGCCTCACCTTGTTATCAATGACGGACAGTCACATTGTAATAAGACTGGTATGGGTTCCAGGCCACAGCCGAATTGCTGTAAAGCTGACGAGCTGGCTAGGGCACTCTATCGTCTCTATTAGTAGAATGGGACCGAGTCGGTGCTCCCCTTTTCCCCTGCGTTCTACTTCCCGAAAGCTGAGTTTCACTGCAGATTCACTAGAGCTGAACTACCATCGGTTCAAGCGCTGTCGCAAGGTCTTTTTGGCACAATATTGATCGTAAGGGATCCAGTTAAATCTTTACCCCATACGGAGGGCTTCCCTACAGTTAAGGGGGCTCTAACAGCACATAATGCTAACGGCATTCAAGCTGTTTGGTTGAGCATCTTATTGGACGCCAAGTGTAGAAGCTGTATGCAGGAAGTCAAGATAGAAACATTTCAGTCAACACTGTCTCCTTGAATATCCCGCGTTTGCGAGATCACGGCTTAAGCATTTTGAAGCTCACACTTTCGGATATCACACCGAGCTGATGGGAATAAAACTTAACAGCCTGAGCAAATTTTTATTGGTCACAAGGCGATTTGCTGACTTATAAGGTCGAGTACAAAGGTTCTGTATACAGTGGAGACAAGAGAGAAAGACAAAGGACTGCACATAGTAGTCCAAGTTATTTTTAATAGATAAATTTTAATCAGCTAAGAAGAAAAAAGGTAAGATTCTGCAAGGCAACCATCAACCCCGTCCTACTATATGATGCAGAGGATGGGTCGATAACAGGTTATCGGTCGACGTTACGAGCTTTCGAGAGAAAGGTTCCGCGGAAGATTTTGGTCTGGTTGGTGAAAGATTGGTGCTTTGAGTATTGGCAACGACGAATACCGTAGGCGATAGAACGATGCTATCAGACACGTCTGCAATAGCAAAAAAAAGAGCAGAGAACCAAAATCATCGCAATATGGCAGCAACTGTGGTAAACACCAGCCAAAGGACGATGGACCAACGAACTGCTACCGGACGTCCATTCGTGGGTAGATAGACAACATGGAAACCTGGAAACCAGTGGCCATAGATTCCTTAGACATTTACATTCATCATGACTTTAGTCCGTACTGTCCGACGCGTACAAAGGGAACTGCGAACCGTCAGCTCTAATTATGACAAGACTGTGATATTTACAACAGATTAGACGTTAATCTGTATGCACAGTAGAGGACACTTAAATGTTCTCTCTCCCCCCCATAATATTTAGTACAGTGGGCACGTGGGAGAAATATGAGAAGGCATTAGGTTATAAAAGTTTCACCCTCCGGTTTTTGAAGTTTCCTCTTACTATAAAAAATAGTAGTCCCAGTGCGATCTCATTTAACCTTACCTAATAATAGCAAGCAACGGCCAAACAAACTGATCGCTCAACATCAAATTCTTGTATGTAAAACTAAAATCATGGATTTTTAATTTATTTGAACTCTTCTTTAAAGATACCTCAGTACCGTAAGCGCATTTAATTTCGTATTGAAGCAGATTTCTCCTCAATCACTAAATATTTCATTAATCTCCCTGCAAATGCGTAATAAAAAAAGTCGTTTAATGCTAAAATTTTTTTTTTTTGCCAAGGTTATGGAGAAACATTATATAATTCGCTTACGCGGTTGCCATAGCAGCAGAAATACGCCTCTTTAAGTATCTCATACCAACAACTTTACGCTTCACTCTTTCAATGGCGGAACGCGCACACACCTACACAGCTATGTGTTTCAAGCACTCAACATGCGCGCCTACACAAACACATGCAGCAGCGCATCTCAAGCATGTACACTTTGTAAAATGTTTAACAGAAATATGCAAATGAATGCGCGCAGTCAGCGACAACGACAACGACAACGTCACTCGTTGAGCGCATGAAAAATGTATGTGTGTGCGGCTGCAGCAAGTATTTGGGAATTTCGCATATTCCCTGCTCAACACACAACACACACACACACTTACAGAAGCAAAAATGTGCTGCATGCACCTTCAAGGTCTATCAACTCGGCTCATCACATTGCTCATGTCACTCCCACGTTTTTATACACTCCCGCAGTCATTCAACTGAGAAGAGCGCGCTGACAACTTCAACTAGATGCAAGCGGCGCGCCAGTGTCGTACATGTATATATATAAATATGTGACTGCATAGGCATTTAAGTGCGCGCTACTTCACTGCGCTGCAATGCCTTTCATGCGCTTTGACTTTTCGCCAGCGCCTCGTAAACCTCTGCCTGCAGCGCGCTTTGACTACCTGGACACCTGAGGTCCCAGCGCGCGTTTGAATTAATAGCAGCGCCAGCAGTTTAAGCACACAAGTGTAGTTGCATTTCCGCAAGTAGCGATGCGAGACAAAGACGCTACAACAACAACAACAACAAAATCAGCATCCAACTAAAATAGTCGTATAAAGGTAAAGAAAAACAACAACAGCAATAATGGCAGCGAGTAGCAGCTGCTTCCTTTTGCCTTCCTGCCGGCGGCATGACGTGGCGTGTAATCATTATGCAACATAAATGAGCGCGGCATGCATGCAGCACGTGCAGAATTTCAGCGGTTGGCAGCTGGCGCGCCGGCAGACGACATGGGCGGGCAGTTAGAGCAGACGTTAAGTGCCAGCGCTGCCAACTACGAACTCACAAACACAAACATAAATTTATTTCATGCTTTTTATCAACTCCGACTCCAGCAACAGCATCGCGGTGCCGTCTCAAGTGCAGCGTTTTCGAGGAAGTAAGTGAATTTTATTGCTCCAATACCACCTGCACGCACACAAACAAACACAGCAGCATTTAAAACAAATAAAACAAAGGAAGACACAGGTAGTCAAGCCTGCCAGCGCGCTGCATGCGCACATGTGTTGCATGGTGCAAGCTTTTTGCATAATTCATAAAATTAACAGCAAATAAGAGCAAGTAAAATTTATGTTCATCGCTCGTTCTCAATGGTTTTCAATGGCATGTTTTATAACCGAAATATGAAATGGTTTCATAAATTACTTCCTGGCGGTAGTTTTTCTGCTGAAATGTGCGCAGGTTGGCAACACTGAAGAGCTCCCCGAACTAACTGCAGTTACTTGACTCTAACTCTATGGAATTAGGCTAGCCAGAGTGCTGGCATATTGTTAAGGATTTAGAAAACTTGAAGTTAGGTTAGGTTAAGTTTGATGGCTGCTCCAAAGATCGCACTTGAACTACTTAATATATAATCACTTATGATGCCATAAAAGTAGAAATACTGAGTCAGCAAAGCGCCTTGTGAGCTATAAAAATTTGCTCAGATGTTAAATTTATATTCCCACCAGTTCGATGGCACATCCAAGTGTCTCGCGAAGGCGTTACGATCAAGAAGGAAGTTCAAAGATGATTCAACCCCGTCTTCTTCTATACAGATTCTGCAGTTGACATCGCGTAAGATTCTCTACCTCACAGCATGGACGCCCATAGGTCAGTGGTCTGTTAGAGCCCCCACAATTTGGAAGAGGCTAGCCTTACTAAGGAAAAAACTCACTGGATCTCTAAGGATCGATCTTGAGTCAAAAGGACTTTGCGAGAGCGCCTGAACTGCTGCAGCGCGCTGGTAGCCCAACACAGACCAATCTCCAACAAAGCCCAGCTATCCAGCAGGAAAGCACACGTGGAGAGGGTAACGTCCGGTGTGTTTAACGGGGGTACCTACTGACGACAGTCTTACCCACGGTGCTCAAAAACACAGCGGATCAAATCAATACCAGGCATTTTCAGTACCAATTGGCAGTATGGAATGAACACACTAACCTTAGTAGGGTTCGAGGTAAATCTAAAACCTCTGCAGTACTTTATATCTGGCACCCGGTTGCAATGCAACTCCACATTCAATTGTCAAAAAGGCAATTCTACTCGCATGCGGGTTTTAACCACAACCACCACGATACTCCTCGAGGGGCCAGTCCGCATGAGCAGGTTAGAGTGAACTACAAGAGCTCCTGGTCCCCACGGTACCAGAATTAAATCTCCGGTCAGACCTCGCTGCCGAAACTACTACCAGTTGAGCTTCCATACAGTTCTGGACTGGTGGTCAGGGGTTGGACTCCATAAACATACCACTTATACAAAAACTAGCCCTCATTTCCAGTTAAATGCCTAAGAGGAGATTAAACCGCTAACATCTAAACGTCTATCAGTTTAGATAATCCTCATACCACCCAGATCCCTAAAGTCTGAGTACATCGGACATACTGCAATTACATGCCCCCAGAGGTCCATTCCCCATAAGCAGAAATAAACCCAACGTCCCTAGGAGAGGGTAACACCGACCCGCTTCCATTCTACTTATAGCGGTGCTTGGGTGCGTTTTCTTGCTTTACAGTTGTCAATTAGCAATTTTCTGTGTCCTAGCACGCCTTTCTATTCCTAAATATCGCACGGCATGACAGTAAGCTCTGAAAAATAAATTTAGAGAGGTTTAAAGCTTTAAATGTATAGAACATTTTTTCTTGCTCGCAATGAAAGCTTCAACCTTTGAACGTAATCGCTTGAATAAAGCTTTCAAAAATGCCAACAGCGGATCACAGTCGACTTATAACCACTAATATAAAAAGATAAAAAAAAACTGCAAGAATGTTTAATATAATTGAGTCCATTTAGCCGTGTCATAAACCTTTTTGTCTGAAATGCCTTTAACTAGTCCTCAGATCGAGATTCTTCGAGATAACGATGTGTAATTTTGCTAATGTCCTCTCTCCAAACAACTACTTATCTTACGGCACTGCCGATATTGGGCCACTTTTGCATATAGCCACCATACAAGCTGAACAATCGGAATTAAGTGTTTGTATGGAAAACTTTTTTATTGGTCGAGATATTTTCACGAAATTTCCCACAGATAATTGCTCAAGAGAACTAAACAAATTCCAAAGAAATTCATCTGATCGGACTACTATAACATATAGCTGCCATACAAACTGAACGATCAAACTCAAATCCTTGTATGTAAAACTTTTTTATTTCATAAGGTATCGTCACGAAATCCAGTTTAGATGACTATGGAAAGCAGGACTACATTATTCGTACATATTTTTCAGATCGAACTACAATAACATATGTAAACTGGCCGATCAAAATCGGAACAAATATCTTTGTATACCCTTTAAACTAAAAAAAAATGCACCTATGAATGGTATTATTCTTGCGGTGCCGTCGAAGTTAACGTTTTTTCTTATTTTTTCTTTTCTTCAAGTGCAAAGAGTGCACACGAAAGCGAAAAACATAAGAATAGTGAAGAGCTAACATATAGATATGTGAGTCGATACGCGCTCTGCAAAGCAGTGGAGCACAGCAGTTTAAATGAGTAACTAAAGAATGTATTCATTAAAATCTCTGGAGCTACATTTCGCAAAATATTGCATTCCTGGTTGCTGTGCCTTGCATTCGCTGCTTTATTTATTAAGCTTTCAATTTTTATTTGCGTTATGCGCAGCTGCTTTATGCAATCTTTAGAAAAAGTCTGTTGGTTTCAATTCAATTAAATTTTTCTTTTTTCATTTTTTTAATATTTTTTTTTTAATATTTTTTTTTCGCATTTCTTTTTGTTTATATCTCAACGCCTGGGCGAGTGCAGCCTTCAATTTCATTGTTCAACAAATTCATTTTCTATCGACTGCCTTTCGCAGCAGCAGCGCAGCACATACAAACACAGAGATTATCGCGCCGCATATTAATCATTGTCGATTCTCTTGTTCTGCTAATTTTTATGCGCTACTCATTTTAGATTTCATGAATTAATGCAATTCGCCTGCAGCGCTCCATTTGATTGCGGTTCGCCGTTCCTGCATTATTATGCTTCGTTGAATTTCATTTCTTATCATTATAAATATTATTTTATTCTTTTTTCGCAATGTGAGTATTTGTGCCATAATTATCTGGTTTTTTAATTGGTTTTTCACAATTATCTATAATGCATAATTTCACTTGCGATTAAGCAATAATTGCGCCAATGTATGCAGGCAGCCTTTGATTTGCGTGCAAATAGTAGGATTTTCTTTGAAATAGATTTAATATCTATGGACTGAAAACGAAAGAAAATGGAAATGAAGTTGAGGACATAAAACCGAGCTTTGCTATTTTTTGAACAGAAACTGAACTCTTTAATGGCTTGAACATTTTGTGTCCTCGCCGCTGTCACAATGACTTACGTACTGATCAATTCCAGTGCACCGCTCTGAATACATGGATTCAGGTCTTAATCTTGCGTGTATAGGCTGCTGTGCAATTGGCAGTTGGCACAAGCGGCTAGGTTGATAATGAATAGCTACTTCTTGAGCTCGCAGTGCCCAGTGTAAAATGCCGCAAATAGCCGGAATTTGCTTCTCAGAAAATGTATTACTCTTTTACACAAAGTCAGGCTGTTGGTGAGGTGAGTTCTTGTCAATCCTTTTCCTTTCCCACTCTCTTCTCCTTGCAGAGCAGTTTTTATGGTAGGGGGACTAACAGCAATGCAGGGTTCCGATCCTAACATGCTGGAAGCGACTACAGAGCGAGCAAGCTCAACACCCAGTTCATTTCCGACGACTCCTTTGTGACTTGCAAGCCAGGTGAGGTGCACTTGGTAACGGAATGATAGGATATTCAGCTGTTCTATGCACTCCTGGACCAATAACGATGTAATCTCTTAAGCTGAGATCGCTTTAGGTGTCACTTGACTTTCGTGGAGAATAGTAATACTTTACTACAACAAATACTTCTGCTTGGAATAGTCTCGAAAAACGTTCAATAGATATGAAAATTTTGGTACGCGGCCCTGCGAAATCAGCACCTTCCATCGTTTTTGAGCTGTTAGTGCATCAGTTAGTACCAGGCCTTAATTTGTTGGGATGAGATTATTTCCCTGCAAAAACCTTCTGCTATCATTTAAAACGTTGTATGGTTAGCTGTTTGATTGATTACTAGGGATGGGAGCTTCGCCACGACCTGTAGTGATGCCGTCAGGAAAGTAAGCATTTCGTCCGATGCATAAATGCTGGTAAGTCTTCGCAGTTTCGATAGTTGAAGTCCTACCTGTCTGTAAAGATTGCGGAACCGAAGCCACAGCTTCATATCTAACTATCCGTCTTAAGATCATGGTATACATCCACCTGATAAAGCTTGGCCTGTAGCACCAGGATTTTTCAGCTTTTTTAGCTTTGGCTATGGTCAAATCCACTTGCTGCTTCCACCAAAAAGTGGAATACAGAGTGAGATTCAGAACTTGATCACATACATCATCCCTAATCATCATCGCAGATGCAGTAAAGTCTTTGCAGTTTCGGTAGTGTAAGTCCCACTGAAGTCTGCGATGCTTGCGAGCCCCAAGCCACCGCTCCATATCTAACTATCATTCTCAGGATCGTGATATACATTAACCTCAGTTGCAGCCTCAGGATTTTTTTGACTAGATTCACATGCCGCTTCCCCCGAAGAGTGGGTTCCAGAGTGAGACCCAGATACCTGGCTTAAGTCATCTCTAACTCTTTACTGCTAAAGGATAAGTACCTAAGACATGGCAGGGACCAGAATTCTGGTAAACGTGACGTGGTCGGGTTGATGTTAAGTACAACCATACTGAACCATCCTTTTTCCAGATCTGATCTTATTTTATGATATTGTTGAGCGTGTTTTCGAATTTACCTCTTGCTAAACAGCAAAAAAGTCCACGTACCCATTGTTGGTTAGCAAATTCACCCACGACTAGGCTTCATAATAAGGGGGATAAAACTCAACCCTGTGAACAAACACTTGTCGAGCGGAGACGAATCTTAGTATCACCTAGGGTAATCTCAGTCACCCTAGTCCTCAAGGCGGCCTCTACACATCTGCATACTGGTGTTGCCACATTAATTTTTATTGAGCCCTTTTTCTTTTTGTTCTTTTACTCATCTCAATCTATACCTGCTTCTTTGATACCATAACCGTAGGTCGGTCTGGAGCAAAATCAAAAACCTTGCTTAACCAGCGCACTAGTAGGATTTCTATACACTTAACATCGCAGATCTCATAAAGTTCGTTGTTCCAGCTTCTTTGATATTCATAGCTCACGTGGGCAACTTCAAAAGATTTTGCGGAAAATAGTTCTCACGAATAATCCAAGTGCTTTCTCATCTCGTTTTGTCATTGTGTATGTTCCTGTGTCATTTTAAAATGACGGGTATAATGGGAGACTCATTGAGCCCCGAGATAGGGATCTGCTTCTCAATTGGTGCAAATGGAGTATGGTAGATACTCTGGTTATTCAGCCACAATAGAGCTACCATATTCAATAGAAGAAGATCCTATGTCCACGTTGAGTATCTAATGCAAATGAGGTAAAATTTTAGTAAGATGAAGTAGCGAACCAATGTGGAACTCAGGGTCAAGTCTAAGAGAGAGAACATTGATGGTGCTACACCAAATAATCGCTTTAAGAGCTCACCAAAGTTGCTCAGTCTATCTACCACGAAGTGCGGCTGCAAGCTGCTCGTTATATGTATAAACATGAAGAAATGAAGTTTTCTCCTCAGCTGGGGTTGTGTCACTGGGTTGGAGACCAGCCAGCTGTTCCCACAACAGTCCGCTCTACGTAACCGGATCGAACCCGGCTCTTAATCCGACCAAGGTCGGTCAACTCGGAAGATTTCTGTTCCTACAACAACAACAGACCAGGTACGTAAGTATATAATTTTTATGAAAAGAATATGAAAGTGTCGGTATCCCAGAAACTTTAATTTAAAAACTAAACAGAGAATATTATAAATTTAGATAAAAGAAACTAGCAGCCGAATGATGTATGTTAGCCTAGCAGAACTTACAACTATTTAATAAAATCTAATATATAAGTAATGACGGCGAGCAATCAAAGCCACGCAAAACTAAGTTAACCTCAAAGTAGAAAGTTCAAAACCCGCTGCCGAACCCGCTAGATAAACACGAAAGCCACTAAATGTGACATTAATGTCTGCCGCCAAGCAAACATACTCGATTATACCGCTATTCGCGACTATTCACATAAAAGCACATACGTATACAACGACACATGCACACATTAGCCCACAGCTAGAAAGCTGGGACCAGCGCTTGACGGCATTAAAGTAATGTCTTCTTTATTGCATGAAATTTATCACTGGATAATATTGTTGCCACACACACGCGCTAAGCTTTATGCAAGTTTGCAGGCACTAGCAGTCATAACAGACATTTACATCTACACAAGTATATAGGAATATACGTCACATGTAAAACATTTGCATGCACAACATTTTATATATTTATGTCTGTACTTATAGTATATGAGAGAATATACATTTATCTTAATATGATGTAAATCGCAGCAAACAAATAACAACGCTCTAACTTACATACTATATGTATATACCTATATATGTATGTGTATGTATATGTTAAGATCCGGTCACCTAAGTAACAGCAATAACCCCCAAAGAGCTTGGCTTCGGCTGCTTTGGCTTGACTTGGCCTGACTTGGCTGGTCCTGCGCTACTACAATTGCGCCCTAATAGCGCAAACGGATTAAGTTACTTAGTGTAGCCAACTAAAGGCGATATGATTTACATGCATCCTTACTAGTGTGCATACACGCCGCACGAGCTGATTGTTTGGTTGGCTGCTTGGCAAAAAGCATACGGAAGTTGGCAACTCTTCGTGCTGTGCACGGCTTCAAATTGTTGCGGTTGTGGTGGACGCTGCAGGCAGTAAGGTGCGCTGCACAACACGGTGAATGAGTAAATTGGTGCAGACACCCGCTAGGGAAAGCATTCAGCGGATGTCAGGTGTATTTTTATTACGATTTTCCCAGAGAACCAAAATGAGTGCGACTAAAAATGTGTTCTATTGCAGTTTGACAGCGTAAATGGGAGGTCACGTATTCAAAGTGAATAGCAAACCAACTTCTATATATAAAATACCTGTAAAATTGCTTTGGAGAGGCAGTTAAAATGTGTAGAAATGATGTAATCCAATCAAACTGTTGAAATCTCCAGCAGCTGAGGTCTTAAATGATATTTGTTGTAAGATATAATGTCTGTGTGATGAAAAACTAGATTGCTAGTAGTCCATAATCTAATACATAATCTCAGCTCGAAAGAACTGTATTAAAATTTGCATCAAAAAATGCCAACTTATTTTCTCGCATATTTACTCTCTCTAGAAGAAGATTTAAGCCAACACAGACTACTTAACAGTCATCATCTTCACTAGTTGCGCTTTTCCTACAGGACTCATACTCACACACAAGTATGTAATTGTGTGTGCGTGTTGGTGAGTTAGTGCCCCATCAGCGTACACTTTAGGCAACTACCGGCCATGGACGCTATTTTACAGCAAATTAAATCATTCTCTGCTACCTTTCGCGGCTACCGTTTGCCCTACTCCGTTTTTCGTGGCCTTTTATCTTAACTCGCTTGTGTTTGGATTTCACTTTTATTTCGTTTTCTTTTTACATCGTTTCGCGAGATATGCAAGTGAAGGTATAGTTTTTTAATCGTAAATTTAATTGTTTCGTTCAATAAATTCCGTGCGCGGCGGGAAGGCATACACCAATAAATAAATACATGGAGAAAAGCGAATTTGGCAAAGGTCCATATTGTAAAAAAATAAAAAAAAAATAATCTTAACGGAGAATATCGCTAAAAAGAAGCGAAGCCAGAAGTTATGCTTAAATTCCAAGCCAACCGAAGCGTTTGAGATTTATATGCGCATTTAAAGAAGAATTAAAAAAAAGAAATTATCTGGCTGCTCGCTGGTTCAAATGAAGCTGAAACGTGGCCTAAGGTAAGAGAAAAGTTAAGAGCTTCTTTGCTTATTAACAAAGAAGTTAAATAAATAACTGTAACTGTCAATAAGGGTTTATGAATATAATATACTCGTAAGTATTTATTAATATTATATAAGCATATAATATTACAGATAAGATAATATATAGAGAGGTTGTGTTAAAGATATGAACTTGGTAGTTTGCCATTCTTGATAGAGTTTGAATACAATTTCTAATTTCGTACTACTTTTTCAACAAATCCGTTTTTACCACATAAATTCCGGCTGAAACGAAAACAAGTTCCATGGAGTCACTTTACGCGACTTAGCCTACCCATTTTTTGGTATTATTCCGTCTAAAAAAAATTTGCATTTTCTGACTCTTCTCGAAATCTTTTGCATCTTTAATCTTGATATTAACGAGAAAAACTGAAAACATTTGCTTCCAAATTCAGTTTTATAAAACCAGGGACTAATAGAGTCTTCCCTCATCACACCAATCACACTATGCAGAATTTATTTCTGGTTGGATCAAAATACAAAAACTAGAACAACCTCCGAATAAACTTATTAACATAACGATGCAGAAGTTAAAGAAACGAATAGTTCTAATGCTTGAAAAGGTTTATGTATAAGGTCAGCTTCCAACTGTCTTACGTTCTATGAGCTAAAAAATAGTCAAAGTGGTGTTCCGGATAAAAGAATACAAGATAATGGATAAAACTTTAGATAATATAAGCCTCATATCCTTCATACTAAAGGTTTTAGAAAGGCGATTGAATAGCCACTTAAGAACGATCATAAAAGGTAACTTATCGAATGCACTAGATGTCAACCAGTACTACATCACAAAACAGTACATATTGGTTGCTTTTTTCATAGAAGGAACCTTCAACAATAAGGAAACAAGCTTAACGAAATGCTTAAGTACAGAATGATTATAGCATCAAATGGCACAGCGAAACCAACAAGCTTCGTAAGCAAAGGCACTCCTCAATGAGTTGTCATTTTCCTGTTTTTATGGGTGGTAGCGCTGAATGGAATAATATTCCAACTCAATGGTAGTAGAGTGAACGCAGTAGCAATATGCAGACGACATAGTGTTGATGCTATCAGGGATATTTCCTTTCACAATCAGTGAACTAATGGATAGTTTACACCTATGAGCCCTCACAAGGGACTAGGTGTTAACGCTAGTATAACAGAACTGAGCCTTTTCTCTAGTAAAACAATAATACCTCAACTTAATCTTCTCTCAGTCAGTTAAACAATAATTTTTCTGTCCCTCAGAACAAAATATCAAACGGTTGAAATTGGTACAAACTGAGTTGGAAAATTTAACTTTGAAAAACAAATAAATAATTCGTATATTAACCATTGTTATATGTACCTGAAAAGGAATACTTAGTAGGAACTGGCTCTCTAAACCAATAATGACCATGTCATTGTATATGGCCATCATTATTCTCACTTATGGAGCATTGATTTGATGGCTAGCATTTAAGAAACAATATATCAAGAAATTAAGTGGTCAGTAGAGTAATCTGGTTTGTTTTTTGACATTTAATTTTTCATAGAAATTTTTATTCTACAATAGAATTTTTTTTACATAAAATGAAAAATATCATGGACTGTATAAGCAAATTTTTTCGGAATTTTTCGATGACATCTATCGGAGAAATGGCTGGGTGAATGAGCTGCGTTTTTCACTGGCGAACACGATTTCTCATGTTTGGATCATCTTAAACACAAAAACAATTTTTTTTTTTAAGTACGTGAATGGTTATCGTCCCTACCAGAATCTTGAAAAAATTATAAATAAAAAAGTAATTAACGTTTTTTTTAATTTTTCTTAATTTTTTTTACATAAATTTTGTGATAACAATGTCAATAAATTATAAAAAAAAAAATATAGGGATGATAGCCAGGCGTTTTGTGAACATTTAAAAAAAAACTAAGCAAATCGGTTGAGTAGTTCGACCGAAATCGTGTCCGCCAGTTTAAAAAAGTGTGTTTTGAGAAAAACGCGTTTAAAGTTTAAGGTGTGAACTCAGAGCGCTCCGAATGTCGAGCGGTATTGTTATTTTTTCGAAACCTTCCAATGGTAAGTTCTGTTATCAAAATAAATAAATTAGAGGTTTAAAATAGAAAGATTATGAACATAGTACCATCCTAAACCAGTTCAACTTAAGTAAATCAGACTATATACTCCCAAGATTAGATTACAATAATCACTTTCAGATGAGATTACCCTCTAGACGTGAATTGAGAAGAGGTTTAGTCGGGTAGGAGGACAACCGATCTATACCGACGGGTACAAAACCGACTCCAAAGTGAGGGCGGGGGAATACTCCAATAAGCTTGACATTTACCCTTCTATCCATCTACCAAACTCAGCCAGCATCTTTCAAGCAGAGGTGTGAGATATAGAAAAGGTTCATAGAAACATTTTCGGCAACGAAAAGGCAGACAGAGTTGACAAAGCTACGAGTCTCTGTAGACGAATCCGAGGCGGAGTTAAAACCATGGCTACTGGTAACGATCACTAAGGAGCTTTGTATGCATTTTGAACACAAATCTAAGACCAGATGGAAATCAATAAAAAATTGCAAGATAACAAAGCGGATATGGTGCAAATATGACAGAAAGAGAAACGTGGACTTCTCAAATAGGTCCACAAAAGATGTATACAGATTTATTACTATAATAAAAATTAACTAAATGAGCCTGCCTTATAACAATACTTCCCGAAACTACGAGCAAATAGATCATACGGAAACTCTTTTCCACTTTCTCTTTGAATACCCACCTTTATCACGAACCCGACACAAAAAACTACGAACCCATAACGGATATATATAGTTTCATTGAGAGCACCAAATGATGAAACAGGTAAATAAGATTACATTGTGACTAAAAAGTACCAGCAAATTGTAAATAAAAATTCGTCAATAAATATTTTGTCATCTTCAAAGTAATCCCCACCAGATGTAATACACTTACGCCAATATTTTTACCACTTCTCGCAGCACTTTTTGGGATGGTCTTTAGCTCTTCAGCGAATTTGGTATTATCTTCTGATCGATTGGAAAAGGGATCCATTGTGGTTATTAACCAAGTTGTTTGCATGTCATAAACCCATAAACCCATAAAACCATCGGCAGAGCATTACCTCCCTGACGATTTTATCGAACCTTTATTTTGGTGCTCATTATACCTGAAAATTATTATCGGTTGCTACTTATATATTAATTTAACGCTTCTCTTCCTCTTTCCTTCTTAAATTAAATCAAAGAATTTTTAAACAAAAATTCCAACCAAAATAATTGCCAATAGTATGTGAGCAAAATTATTACGAATTCTTGCCAAAGTCACCGTTACACGCATAAATTCGCCATCGCACCGCCTCAAATTATATTCAAGTTGCGGCAAAGTTTTTGCACCTCACACGCCACCACGACGGCTAAGAAAGTGCGAGAATTGGCTGAAATCGTTTATACTCGTAACGCACGGAAGTTATACGTTTCGAAAAATTTCGGCAATTCATTGTGGGCGCAATATGTGCGCGACGTGTGATTCAATAAACTGCAGATTTTCACAAAGTTTAAGTGAAAAATATGAATTCGCGCTCTCACACATAAACACATACACACGAGAACATGATGAAAACATCGCGCATTAGCTAATTAAAACTTATAATTGCTGTGCAAACGACCAAAGTTCGGGGTGCTTGCACCTGTGGATTTGAAATGCAGACATCACTTTGCCTCGATTAGTTTGCTATTCGGTTGCGGAACATATGTAAGCGCATGGCGGTTGTTGAAATCGGGTCTCAAAAGATTTTAAGAAACATAAATTTTTTAGGCGTTCCAAAAAAATATTATTTCTTTTTGTCGGGTTTTCAATGAGAAACATGCGAGCGTATTATTAGTGGCATAGAAAAGATCCTCCCTCTCTGAATGACCAAAGCAAACATATGTATAAAGCTCCGATCTTGGTTATTGCTCAATAAACATGAACTGAGACTCCTTCTCACTCAACGTTCCTACTTTTGTGAACCTTTACCTGGTGTACTTTCAGATCCCATTTTCAGATCCTCAGAATGCTGAATGTTTACCTTCTCCACTTCTTGTAAAACAAGTGATGACCATGATCTCTTCTGTGCCGAGATACATTTCCTTTTTACCATTCTCTAGCATTATTTTTTTTCATCGGTAGCGTGACGTTTCTTGAGGTGAAGGAACACGCTTCCAACGTCACATGCCATTTTCCCAAATTGCGTGCAAAGATAGTCGTCTGCCTCCTTATTGATCTGAAGGATGTAGGTTTGGCCTCCATTCAGTCGCTGGTCGGCACATGCGGATTCTGACATTGTAGGGACAGCAGCTGCAGTTCATCACCTCTAGTTTCTGGCAGCTTCTCTCCCGCATGCCAGCAACGGGTCATCCTCCATCGTATGACGGCACTATTTTCAATTGCTCCTGCGCTCGATGATCACCACGGTCAAATGTCCTCCCATGTTTGGGAGACTCATATAGATTCTGGCGCTGTTGTGGCAGCAGCTGCGGTCCACCCACTTTTTTGGAAGCATTCTAACAGCCTCTTTCACCCATGATAGCAAGGGGTCATTTCTACACATAAAGATTTCGACTCCGCTAAACCATCTTGCTCCCTCAAGTGACGGCATAGATGAGTACATTCTCGAGAAGATCCCTTCCATCAGCTTCATCTTCACTGTTTTCCGCCACTTCTGTGACATCTGTCTCAGCGGTTAATATGGTCAATCAACACCATAGTCAAGTTTCGTTCCACAATCTTCACAGCCTACCTTTGTTTCCTTGAGCAAAGTCAGCTTGTTGTCTGCGTGTTTGACGGTGATATTCTCGGCTATGTCCCTGCATTTTCCGTTTTCAGACGTTGCCCTCGGTTCGGTCTCTGTTCAACGCTGTCTCTGGATTCGGGACTTTGCACCAATTGAGTGTGGCGAAATGTGCCCGGCCGTTTTTCACCTACTCTTCCTTTAGATTTTACCTCTTCTTCCTTTACATTGGACTTGCTCTCGTATCGACTACCCCTCCTTGCTTGGCTTCTTCTTGGCTTCCGGGGCCCCTCTTGTTTTCAGAGTTGGAACTCTCGGTAATCTGTTCGGAAAATCTCTTTTTTTTAGCTCACAGCGCTTGCTTGGTTCGAGTCTTCATGGACTGTGGCAACCGTTGTAGACCCGGCTTGTCAGTAGTATTACAGCCACCGCAATCTGCTCCCGTTACAGTCGAGGTGGGTCCACTGGCAACACAGCTAGTCAAATCACTGTGCCCACCTATCGCGAAGGCCTCGTTTCCCACCGACTTTTGGGCTGATATCCCAGTCCGCTTCACCCTTTTGTTTTACTCCATATTAAGTTTTAACTTCGGGAATCTTTGCACCTAGCGTCTGTACCTTCCGCCAAGGTACTTCATTAGCAGAGTCTCTCATTCTGAGGTTGCATATAAAGCACCGTCAGGAGATGAATGAGGAAAATAACCAGGCTTCGCCGGATGACGCTTGCCTGCAATGTCATAACTCAGCCAACACAATGGCAGCTCGAGACCAAGACAATACAAGCAACGTCTCCCAGTTCGTGCTGAGGATACAGCCAAGCGGAATTTGGCTGACCAGAATAAAAGAACCATAGCAAATTTGATTAAGACTGCTAGTAAGTAATAAGCTACTAATTAGTATGCTTAGTTTAATTAGTATTGGTATTATATTGCTTCAACCACCCGCTACAAATTTATGCAATACAAACAGCATTGAATTCCCGTTAAAAATTTAATCAAATTAAAATCATGCAATTTTGCAATTTCGCACTTTTCGCAATTTTAAGTACAGAAAATTGCCAACTGCACGAAAAAAAAATTAGTGGCAAGTTTAAACATTGGGTACGATGTTGCAAAAATTATAGTGTGCTTCCAATATTGCCAGATACACATTCGGTCGGCTGGCGTTGTTAACAAAATTCATGTAATTAAAATTTTCGGCAAAAAACCTAAATCGACAACACCGAATAGATAGCAACCACAAAAGTAGCGAAACCACATTATTGCAACAACAATATGCAACAACGCACATGTAACTAAAGCGAAATAGCGGCAACTAGGAAGTCATATAAGCAAGCACGTGTTAATGAAATAAGTCCGGCTCACTAATACATAAAACAATTTGTAGCGGAAATTGAAATAATTAACTTTTTGATGTCCTGCACACACACGCACACACCTGCAGCTATGCCCTAAATGTTTTAACTGTAAATTCCGCTGTTTATCCTCACAGCCTATAATTCGGTCACATCGCGCAGCGCGTGTCAGCGCAGCAAAACCGCTACAAACAACAAAGCGGCGAGCAATTGGCATGCTGGCAGTGCATTTGTGGTGCTACATGTAGGCGTCCACGAGCTGTTAGCTATGATATGGGCAACGGGCGCGGTAAGTAGCAGGCGGCCGGGTCGGTTGGTTCAGCTATTTACGTATTTACGTATGTCGGCGATTTGAGGTGGTGCCGCTTGCGCTTCCTAGTTCCGCTAATTCAATTAAAATTTTCAACAAATATGATGCCAACAGAATACCGTTACCTGCGAGTATGCATATGTGCTTTAGGGTGAACCAAAAACTTCGCTTGCATGTCTATTGTGGGAACATTTACGTATTTTTGCAAATTTTTAAATATATTTGGAAATTCATCATTCATTTGTGGTCTCTATAAAAGAATTACTGGAAACTTAATCGAAAAATTAACCAAGGAGATTCAAGAGTCGCCATTCCATCCAGAAAAAAACAAAGAGATTTTTTGTGGTTTATGGGCCGATGAAATTATCTGACCATATTTCGTCAAACTTGATACCAGTGAGAACGTAACCATCAATGGCGATCGTTATTGTCCCAAGATAACCGACCAATCGGTTACTGGGATCGCTATTGCCCCAAGATAACCGAGCAATCGGTTACTGGAATTGAATCTCATAGTCTCGGCAACATTTGGCGTCACTTCCTACACATCGCATTTATTGAGAGAACACTTCGGTGAGCAGATAATTTCACATTTTTGGCTGGTCGATTGGCCACTAAGATCGGGTGATATCACAGCTTTAGACCTTTCCCTGTGGGGATGTGTAAAGTCTAAAGTCTATGCGAACAATCCCGTTTCGTTGGATTCATGGCTTGGAGCAAAACTTCAATTGTGTCATTCGTTATCAGTCGCAATGATCGAACAAATCATTGATAATTGGACTCAACGTATGGACCATCTGAACGTAGCCGTGGCCAACATTTGAAAGAGATAATATTCCACAAATAAATGCCAAAGAATGTTCTTTCGAATGATTTTCCCTTAAATTTTAAGCTTCTCTGTTTTTTTCCTTTAAAAAGTAAGGAACCTTTAATTGGATCACCTTTTAAATAGGCCAGAGACATACAATTTTCTATATAGAATGATACAAGAGGACTTCATTGAACTTATGCTCAAAATTCGACGATGATCGTAGCGCCGCCTCCATTTCTGTAAAAGTCGATATCTTAGGACCTATTAAACCCATTTTTATTAAATTTGATACATAAGAAAATTTTAAAATTTCCATTAACAGTACAAAAAATGGGGAAATCGAACTGCAACCACGTCTACTTCCTATGCAACACAATTTTTCCAAACTTCTCTTATCTCCAATTTTATAATCTGCCAAAGGAGTAAAAGCAACAAATTATTGATTAAAATTTTACCAACAATTTTCACATTTTTTTTACAAAAACAACAGTGTGACTACAAAAACCACATACAAACAAAACTATGGCACATTTCGGCAAAAACTGCAGCCTGACTGTAAATAGCTGCCAGTAAAATAAATGTTGGCTATGGAACAAATATTTGCTACTTTACAAATATACATACATATGTATATACTACAGGAAAATATTTATATCTACATCAAATCTAAATTATAGCGCCAATATGAAGTTGTTGTACCTCCAACTGTTTACGTGTGATAAATGCGAGCGAAAATAATTATATGCAACTTTAGTCCAATGCGATTGCTTGCGGTGCCTACCGCTTGCTCTCCGCTACCGCAGGCAAGCTAAAACTGTAAAGGTAGGCCGTTGTACGTTCCCTCGCTGCCGAACGTTGTTTGGTTGTTGTTTGCGGTGAGTTATATTCACATAATATCGGCATTGTGGTGTGACTTTAATTAATGCCATGACACTAACAGTGGACCGCGTGGTGGACACTAACCGCACATACAAGTATAGTAGGGATGTTTCATGAGCTACACAACCCACTGAGAAATATGCCACGACTTTTAAAGCAAAAAGCGGCTAGAGAGGCCTATTAAGAATAAAGAAATCATTCACGACTTTCTCCAGAACCACCTTTCAAACATAATATTATGATTTTCGTTATCTGCTTAACGATTTCGAAGAAAAATAAAATAATATATTTGCGTGAGTATTAAATCTTGATTTCCAGCAGCACTTAATGCTGCCTTATTTGTTGTTTTCCCGGGCCAAAGTATAAATGTTTTCGATTAATCAAAATTGCCTGCAGGCCATGCCAGCCTATCGTTTTAAAAATTTGTGTTTGCCAATTGTGCATATGTAAAATAAAATATATAAATTCATAATGTATTCACTAAATTGAGTATTCCATTACCTGTGACATTTATTTAATTGACATGCATTTGCATTGCGTCAAAAATATATTAATAATTTGTAATTTTCAAATGAATGCTTCAGAACACAATTCTTATTATTTGAAACAAACATACGAATGTAAATTATATGTATGGTGAATTATGCAACAAATGTTTTTTTTTTTTCTAATATTATGCATAATTTTATATTTTACATTACAAAATGTAAATCATTTTTAAGTTTCCTACTGCTTATTATCATTCGAGAAAACATTCTTTGGCATTTGTTTTTCGAAGATTATCTCTTACAAATATACGGCGGATCTTCTTGGAACTTTTCAAGACCTCTTAGAGCGAAGTGATGTCGCTTGGGAATGTCGAGCGGCTTCAGTTCTTGCACAAGCTGTATTTTGTACTCTTTCAATTTAAGATCTCCACATAAACTGCGCCATGTCTTCCATACTTCAGACCGAGTTGCTACGAATGGTCTTTACGGTCTTCGTGCACACTCTCAGCTGCTACGTGATCTATTCGATCAAATATTATCCAGTAATGCAGGGTCAAAAATATGTGTGATGCTGTTGTGAATAGTAGCTCAGTATATCGATTAATTTGGCCATGAGTTGAGCGAAGCGCTCAAAACATATCCCATACAGAACGTAAATTTTCGTAATAAAGTTGAAAGATTTGTAAAAGTTGTTCAGTCGTTAGTCTTTCCATGATGAAATGCCAAACAGTGATGAACAAAAATATTATGACATCAAATAGTCCAGCGGTGTTAAATCGCACGATCTTGGAGGCCTTGCCACAATCTCCCGACGCTAGATAAATCACTCACAAAAATTTTCTTCAATAAATAAATTGTTTCGTTGGCTTTATGCTATAGTAGTGTCGTCATGTTAAACTCAAACGTCCTTCACATGAACGTCCTTCAATTCAGATATAAAAACGTCATTAATCATGGCTCTATGGCGTTCCACACGCACTGTAACATTATGACTAACTTCATTTTTGTAGGTGTTGAACCAATGATTCCCTCTGCCCAAACAGCACAACAAATAGTGACTTTTTTGAGGATCTGACGGCGTCTCAATAATGGCTTTTGGATTATCAACGCACCAAATGTGACAATTTTGTTTTTTAACATACTCATTCAATCAAAAATCAGCTTCAACTCTGAACAAAATTCGCTTTTGAAAGTCGGGATTAATGAACAACTCGTTCCGGGTCCATGCACCGAGCGTGCGATGGTCGTTCGTCTTCAATTCTAGCACAAGTTGGTAATTGTAAGCCTACAAAGCAAGATATTTCCGCAGAAATTTCCATAAAGCACGAACACAAGGTCGCACTCCTCACCGCTACAGCCTCCCTCAGAAGGCCACACACTCGGCGCTAATTCTGCTAGTATATAATTATGTCCATCAATATTTGCGTGCATTTGGGCGAGCTCAAAGTGATTCGAGCGTGTAGCAAAATGCCAACGCCGCAAATTGAACATGCTTCACAACTTCACACACACATACAATGGTGGTTGGGATGGCGTTTATGTTTGGTCAGTGTAGGATTTTTACTTTTGGTCAATGCGTTAAGCCACCAAAACCGACACCATGCCATTGGTTTGTATATAAAAATTGCTGGTTGTTGTAATATGCACATTTATATAAAAATATATGTGTATAAAGACACACTGACAAATACATAAACCTGCTCAAATACACTAAGCTTCATGAATATTCACACATACTCGTTTGTGGCATGTGAGGCACCCTTTCAGTTCGTGCGTTTTTGGCAAATTATTGCTCGCCAGCATTTTACATGCTGATGCATTTTCACGTTTGCAGCAGCATCAGCAAAAAATGGCCGCACCCACGCTTCGCTTGCAATCACCATCACGCCTGAAAGCGTGCGCAATGCCTTCATTCTGCTGAGAGCATGCGTAATGCCGCTTCAGCTGCCGCATAAGTGCTCCAGCGAAATGCATTTGTAAAGCACGCTATACTTATACATACATATATGTATATATGCATATACGAGTAAGCATGCACTTCTCTCGTTTGCCGTGTGTGCAACTAATTTAAAAGCAAACGAATCTATGCCCTCGCACCAACTCTGCTTATTAAGCGAAAAAAGGGTAAATGGCTTCAGCTCGCTTGCTTTGATGCGAATACAAGCATTCCACTGAAAGTTTGTACGTATGTGTAATACTTGTAGTATGTATAGTGAATTACATATGTATATTGTATATATCTAACAACGGGAGGATTTCAAGGTCGAATTCCTTAATCGCATAATAACTTGAGCATACTGAGCCTAGCAAAAGTCACGTTTGTTCCACTCTGGTAGTCATAATCTTTTATAGCAGAAACTTCGATTACTCCAGAAATCATAATACAGCAAGAAAAATCATTAACTTCGACTTCATCGAAGCTGTAATATCGTACACAGGTGCATTTTTATAGCAGAAAAGGGTATAAAAGGATATCTTTCTATTTTTTAATCGGTCAGTTTGTATGGTAGCTTTATGCTATAGTGATATATATCTTAACAAACTTAAAATACTCTGTTAAGGTTATAAAAAGTAAAAATCTTTGTAAGCTGTACGAAGCTCCTAATATCCAAAATTTTTCATACCCAAAATCGATGGCTGGACAAATATTTGCTTTTTTTGTTATCTAAAAACTCCTTAAAGTGCATCATATCATAGATATTTTTCTTGTTTTTTGGCATAGACACCTTATACGGTTATAGCCGAGTTTACAACAGCGCTCCAGTCGTTCTTTGGAGATTCCAAGTATAGCCAGGCTCTCCTCCATCTGGTTTTTCCAATGAAGCGGAGCTCTTTCTCTGCTTTTTCCGCAGATACTGTAGTATTTTCATCCATTCGGACGACATGATCTAGCCAGCTGAACCGCTGAACCATATCAATGTTATCATATATCTCGTACAGCTCATCACTCCATCAACTCCGGTATTCGCCGTTGCCAACTCAAAATCTTGTTACGTCGACTCCTCAGAAGTTTTCATCGTCCATGTCTCTGCATCATATAGCAGGACGAGAATAATGAGTGACTTATATATTTGATCTTTGTTCGTCGAGAGAGAACTTTACTTCTCAATTGCCTACTCAGTCCGAAGCAGCACCTGTTGGCAAGAGTTATTTTACGTTGGATTTCGAGGCTGACATTATTGTTGGTGTTGACACTGGTTTCAAAATATGTAGAGGAAATTATCTACAACTTTGAATTTATGATTGTCAACAGTGGCGTGGAACAACTGTTTGTTTGACGACAGGAGATATTTCGCCCATCAAAGTTGTATCTTCTTTATTCAACTCTGCATCTCGAATTATTTTCTACAGCAGTAGATTGAAACCTCGTTTGGTATCGAACGAGTCGGAGAGATCCTTCCCGATCCTGACGGAGCTTTTGGTGTTGTTAGATGTCAGTTTGTACAATCGTATTAGTTTTGCGGAGTTACTCCATAAAGGCATCTTCTTTTCATGCTGTCAAAAGCAGCTTTAAAATCGACGAAGAGGTGGTGTATATCGATGCTGTTTTCACTCGTCTTCCAAGACCTGCCGCATGATCAATATCTGGTCAGTTTTTGATTTCAAAGTCGGCTTTAATCTTTCACATAGTACGCTCGATAGAACCTCGGCCAGGAATCCATTGACCCCCGCCCATTTCACCCCACCTATAAATCCCTTGCAGGCGTATGAATAGAAATGGAACCGTGAGGTGAAGATTCCGCGTTACAGTGCTCTAGATTGTTGTGTTTAGGAATTTTCCTATAATCAAAAGAACTACATCGCGTAAGCCACCACCCGGCAGCCTCATTCCTCAAGTTCCTTCAAAAGGTCGTTCATCAGTAGGTTCACGAGAAAGGCGAGAAGATCGTCACTTATTGTCCCTATTTACTTTCCGCAATGAACGTGCATTTCGCCTCAACCGCTTTGAGGCTGGAACCGTTTTGAGGCTAGAACCCTAATGAGACTGGAACCGTTCGACTGTTTTGCTTTTGCTGTAGGTTTCACATCGCTTGGACGTCGATCCCTCATATTCATACATGGTACATGGATTTTTTCACGTTTTCAATAGAAACGAGGAGAGACTAAAAGGCCTGAATTGCTTAGCAGTGTCGTGAGAGCTTTTACTGTCTCGAAATGAACCTAGCGGTTTATAACCTGCCTTCGGTTTACCGGAATGTTGCCTAACCGACGCAGTTCGCATAAGTGAGACTAACAAGCTACATGATATAGAATTAATCACTAATTACTGAAAACGGAAACAGAGTAAAAGTGTTTTAAGCTTAGCAATTTATTTTTAAGCGAATTGAGAACGCGGCTCCCTCTGACTACTTTACTGAAAAAGATCAACTCGATAAGCATGAAGCCTTATACCTTCAGTAATTATGAACGCTAGACTTAAATTTGTTACTATTTTCCTCAAAAGCGAGAAACCATCAAAGCACTTGACCAAATCATCTCCACGAATACTCACACTATTTTCTAAAATTACAAAGTGTTTAGAACCGTTCCGGCAACAGTGTTGTAAGGCGCGAACACAACGTCAATGCGAGGCGTTTCGACGCCCACAGTCATCAGCAAATGCACGCTTGTCGAATAATACCATATGCTGATGCTAAAATGCGATTTTTTCTTCTGCACTTTGTGCAGCCAACCAATGTTAGTAGTGGCAGCGTTGTATTCCGGCATCAATCCGAAAATAATCAAACCCCAAAACGGAGCAAACAAAAATTGATTGCATTTGCGCTGCAGGCATAGCTCGCCATGCTGTGTATTAAACTGTGGTACGAAATGCTCGGAATGCATGAGCACATACACATGTAAGTATGTATGTATATATGTAACGGTTTCATTGTCAAACAGAGCTGTTACATAAACACTTATATAAACAGCTGAAAGAGCTATGCCAGCAGACAAATTCCAAAGAGCATTCGCTTTCATGAAAACATGCAGACTTATATACAAGTACATGTATAAATATATATATATATTATATATATGTTTTAAATTCCGAAAAGTGTGCGTAAAACGTTGATTTTGTTTTTGCAAGCGTGTTCATAAAGCCATGACAGTTCTGGGCCGCGCTTCCCCTCTATATCACTAGCTGCAGCTGAGAATTTCGGGGCAACCTGCACTTCCAGACTCTACCAGTCGCATACAAATGCACTCTTCTCACACATCCTCAACTTTTTCAAAATTGCGGCAAGCATGCATACATAAAAGTAACTTTGTATGTGTTGACATTTTGTTGCCTCACCTGCGGCATTTTTACATTTTTATACCCGCAAGCGTCGTCAATGCCAGCGCAACAATAAAAATCGGGTCCGGCAATGCCAGTTCATGCAACATCAACTTCTGCCAAAACAGCTGCCACACAATATTAAACGACACTGGCAACCGGACGACGCCAACGACAATGATGATGACGCCGAGGTGTAGCCAAAAAGTGTTGTTGATTGAAAAGCGTTGAACATCGGTTATAAATGTATATGTGCACTTACACACCCACACAGCACCTACACTCACACCCATACACCACCTACACTCACACCCAACAAAACTTGTTTTCACTTTAAGTTGCAGTTTATTTTTTGCCTTTCCTTGCCTTTACTTTCCTGCAGCTTTTATACGTTTTTCAGTATCGTAAAATTTGCCATCACTGTAAGTCACCAGCAAAGCAAAAGTGTCGCTCGGCGATATTACAAATTTGCACTGATGCATTGAGGCACAAGTGCTTGGTGTAAATTTCGCCCAACAACAAATTGCGCAGAGTGGCATATAAATGGCTGTGCAATTTCGAAGAGATTAATCAGGTGGAGTTAAAACTGGCAGCGGCTTAAATACGACTGCAATTTGGAAATGAATGGCATTGGAATGCGTTTGTGGCACACGCTGCTGAAAGGTTCGTTGGAGTTTAATTATTTTTTTATTATTTAACTGTGATGTCCATATACACTTTGTATACTGCTATTTATAGGAAAATATTAAAAAGGTAAGTCTTTAACTCGTTTCATAGAGAGAAAAATAATGTAAGTAAGAAAGGCTTATCATATATGCCTGAACACAAGGACAAGACGGACACAAATAACGAGTGACTTGTAAAGTTTAGTCTTTCACCGTCGAAAGAGGACTTTACTTCTCAATTGCCTACTCAGTCCGAAGCAGCACCTGTTGGCAAGAGATATTCTGCATTGGATTTCGAGGATAACATTTTTGTTAAGGTTAATGCTGATTCCAAGAATGACGAAATTGTCTACGCATTCTCGTTATCTCTGAGTAAATAAATGGAGACTATAGTCAAAGTATACTTTATTTAAGACTGAAATTCTTCTGGGAGTTGGTCAAAGTCTGTTAAAATACCTTGACAGTTCATTCGTGGAACTTGTGAGACAACTGTGTATCGCTTTACGGTTCATCATTCTCTCATTTATTGTCCGTAAACCCACATACATATAAAAAAGAATCCGTTAAGTATTATGAAGCTAAACTGATCTTCCATCGAAGCATTCAACCAGTGACTGTATTAAAGTGGACTTAAAAGATGTGCTTAGATATGTTCTAAAAGATTCTATTGGAACCGAAATGAAGTGCAAACTTTACAGCGCTCTATGGTGGTTTTTTTAAGATTTCAGGGCAAGCGATTCTGCCATAAAGTCAGGTAAGGTTAGATAAATGGGCGGATTTCTCATGAAGCCACGACAAAAAAAGTCCGCTTCTACAGCTAGAGATGCCTTATTCGTTGTGATGCCCAGAACGTCTAGGTATGAATTCAAAAGACGGTCACATGTCAACAAAACGCCTAGAGCTTGCAACAAATTTATAGAGGAGGCTAATATCAGTAGTCTAAAAAGTCTTTTCGTATTTCTAATCCAACTTAAACTCATTACTACTCCATCTACTTCGCCTAGCTCGTAGAAAGTATGGCAACAGAGTCGGTTCAACCTTAGTTTGGGGGAAAAAGTGTCTAGCTGCTTCCATCTCTTCTGCCTCATTATAACTTGGATAAGTTGTGTCATGCACAATCTGAAGCTTAACATGTGAGTGCTAATAGAACAGTGTCCAGTTGCGACGCTTATCATGGCAGCGATGTGAGCCTTGCTAAGGGCTTGTATTTCAATGAAGAAGAAGAAGGCTTTCGCAATCCTACAAATGCTAATTACTGACAAATACGTTCTGAGCTCCAGCGGAACCTATAGATCTAGTGACCGAATGTACAATGACGTGGGAACCTCTGCCCGTTTCTATCCTAGTAGGAATCGAACCAGGCACAAAGATAAGTTTAATATGGAAATATCATATCTTGTTGCTACTGGTAGGTAGTTCATGCTTACTGACCTAGCTTTGAAGACACTGGCAGCGAGCTAAGCTCCTGTATAACTGCTATCGAATTGGATGCATACTTCATGATAAGAAGTCACACTTTGATAAGGTACTGCTAGCTTGATGGCTGCTACTTCTGCTTGAAAGATACTACAGTCGTCTGGCAGTGTAAAATGAGACTTGATTGAGAGCCCGACAGAAAACTCCTCCCATCAATCTTCCCCTTCAACTTCGATCCGACCGTGAAGAAGGTCACAGTGGCTCTCCTCCAGCGACTCTTCAGCTTCAGCTTCGATACATCCGTGAAAAAGTTTACTGCAGTTCTTCTCCAACTACTTTCCTCTAACCACATATGTATATCTCGGAGGTATGTGTGAAGAAGATGCCGTTAGGAATAGGCTCCAAGTTCTCAGGGTTATAGTATAGAGGGTTTAGGAATATTCCTCTGTTTGATCCTTAATGTGTCTAGTTTCCTGGAACCTGATAACAATAATACATCTACCGACTCCGTCCACTTATGCCATATAAAGTGCCATCGTTGACGTCGAAGTGCACCAGTGTTGCCAATGAGAGCTGCTCGTTGGACGCATTTTAGCAATTTTATTTGCTGGTAGTGTTTATACACTCAGCTTTCTAAACAGGTTCCAATAACTTTTCGAATAAACCCGTTATATTCGAATTTCAATTTAGGTTTCGATACCTCTTCGAATAGGAACTGGTCAAAGAAGCACAGGTTCACTTTTCCCTAGGTTGTATGTAAATAAAACTTCAAGCAAGACCTGGCAACTTAGTGCTAAATTACTATCCGTCATACTGTACAATGTAGAAAACAATTGAGTATAAAAAGATTGATTTAAGTTCCCTCTAATATGAAAAATAATCACAATTTCTTGAAGCGTATTTTCTAGTAGACATTTTGAAGGTTGCAAAACTATCTAAAAACCATTGCCACAACTTACAATTTCAATTTCAAATATAGCTCTTTTATGCTCTCTAAAACAACTTGACGTAAGTCCTTAAGCAAACTGTCGAAATTGCAATTTTCAACCATAGGCCAAGCAACTAAACAGATTTGCTTAACCAAATCAGTGTCGACTGTCTGTGTGATAGTTTAGTCCCAGCCCTAAACGTATCGATTGTCAATTGCCTATGTAATAGTACCATACCAGGCTCAGAGCAGATGTCAATGGCAAGCCAACAGCAAATTACTAAAATTAACTTTTCGCAGCTCTCGTTTTCCAACTCACCAATTAAGAAGGTAAGGTATGTTGCGTTTTAAGCCTGCTTCGAAGTCAAATGGAGTTTGCAGATGATAAATAATGACTAATAGTTCAGCAAATAGGCAGCAGTTAGCAGGAAAATACAAACAACTTGGGTAATATGTGCAGCTTACGCAGTTGGCAAGGGAAGTGGAATATATTGGCGCATATGAGTACCTTGCGGATATAGGTAGATAGCTGGGAGAAATACAGACAAACACTTAATAGACAATTGCAGTGGCAGTGGCAGCTTGTAAAAGAGAAAATTATTGCCTTGAACCTGCGCCAGCAAATGTTTGAAATGCAAAACCAACAAACTGTGGTAGCAGAACACTATGTGGACCAAGAGGATGTGAAGTACTTTTCTTTACATTTGCAGGCAAATGGAGTTGTTGCAGTAGCAAATTGGCGATGACTTAAATTTTTTGGTTTTTTGTGTAGAGAAAATTTTTCATTTAACATTTAGCAGCGCGCTAAAGTCAGTTTAAGTAAATTTATATTAATTTTAGTTATAATTTAAATATATATATATATAAAATGTTAGAAAAGTCTTTGAAATTTTATTAAAATAGCACCGAACTGGGTCCGCTGAACTTGAAGACTCTTTATCTTAGTGGCAGTAGCTCAAACAGCAGCTTTAGTAAAGTAAAATTTGTATATTTTTCAAAACCTCCAAGCGAACTCTTTTACTTCTACTGGTTGGTCATGGCGTATACGCCACATAACTCAACTCCATTATTGCCAACAACATCCGCGTCCGCTGGATTTGAAAACTCCTTATCTTGGCAGCAGTATCTCAATTATCAGCCTTATTTTAATAAAATTTTTATATTTTCATTAAAATTTTCTTTACTTTTACTGGTCGAACATGGCGTATGCACAACATAAGTCAACCTGGCTATTGCCAACAACATCTGTGTCCACTGGACTTGAAGACTGCTAATCTTTATCTCAAAAATCACCTTTAGTTACATAAAATTTGTATATTTTCAAAAAACTCCAAGCGAACTCCTCAACATGTACTGGTTGGTCATGGCGTATGCGCAACATAACTCAACTCGAATATTGTCTACAACTTGAAGACTCCTAACCTTAATCGCAGTATTAGCTTTAGTAAGGTAAATAATGTATGTTTTCAATAAACTTCAAGCAAACTCCGTAACAAGTATTCGTTGGACATGACGTATGCGCAACATAACACTGTTTCATTATTGCCAACAACATGTGGATGCGCTGGACTTGAAGACTCCTTATATTGGTGGCAGTACTCAATCATCAGCTTTATTTGAGAAAATTTTTTTATATTTCCATAAAATTTCCTTAACTTGTACTCTTTGGTCATGGCGTATGCGCAACAAAACTCAGCTCGATTATTGCCAAAAACATCTGAGTTCGCTGGATGTGAAGGCTCCTAATGATAATAACAGTATCTCAAACATCACCTTTAGTTAAGTAAAATATGTATATTTGCACAAAACTTCCAGCAAACTCCTTAACTTGCATTGGTTGGACATGGCGTATGCGCAACCAAACTCAACTCCATTATTGCGAACAACATTTACACACAATTACACACTAAAAAAAACATAATAACAAAATTAATATAATAAAATTACATTGTGCTCATTCATTGTCACTCATTTCTGTTTGTTATTGTTGTATGTCAGACTAATGCTGCTCAATATGAAATCCTCTAAAGAGTCGGACAATGGCGGCGCTTAGCTAGAAAGTATTTTGTGAAGTTCCGTGCAAAGTTTCTGCAGCACGTGTTCATAATTAACTGACTAGCTGATTGACAGCCGTATCGATCAGGCAAAAATTAACCGAGTGTAAGCTTACGCTACGCTATTTATATAATAAAAGGCTGCGGTTATGGAGAATAAGTATAGACAATTGAATATCAAGTTCGCTAAGACACGTGCACTGCTTATTACAGCGTTTATTTATACGGAAATAAAGCTCATCAAAGAATGACAATTTCGTTAAGCGAAATTTGAGCAACTTAAGTTCCTTACACACCTTCCCTGCGGTCAGTGAACTCGACGTATTTGATAGAAAAATAACTTAAATTTAATTGCAGCATTGTTTTGTGAGCTTCAAAAAGCTTATTGCCTCCACACACAATGCATATGTGTTGAAGCATGAGAACTTACGCAAAACAGCATCACGCGCAAATTTTCGTAAACAGCCATTTGCATATATTTAAATATAGTATATGTATATGTATATGTAATACAGACATTCACAACGAAAGTTTGCCTTGCTGCTGAGCACGTATCAAAACGATACTCACACACTTGGTGTTCTCTTCTGTGTTATACTGCTCGCAGCAGCGGCAGCAGATACCAACTTAGCGAGATGTAGTCAAATAGCCGATTGCAGTTAATTAGTGGAGCATTCGTGGTAAGCTCAGTGTGGCGCATGCCAATATTTGTTTGCTTTTATTTTACTGACATTTTTTTCCATCTAGAAAATTAAAGCCAGCACAGCAGTATTGAGCGCTGGTGAGCGTAGTCTACAAGTGAGCGCAGTCTTCAAGTGAGCGCAGCAATGGGTGAAAAGCTCTCAGCAGTGTGGTGAGTATATGTTGGTCGTGCATTGCCTTGGCGTGCCGAATGAAAACAGTCGACATGCGCTCGTATTGTGTTCGTCTCTGATATGCGCAGTGCATGCTAAGTATAAGAGATTCCCGAAAAGAATGTTAGCAACATATAACAGCGGATAGTCCTGTTCAGTGGGATATTTTAGCATTTTTAGCATAAAAACACTTTCTATCGTAAGCGACATTGCAGTTATGTATGCTAAAGGCTAGCTTCACAAAAATATTTAATTTTGAGAGATTTTAAGGATTACAGGGGTATACGGGTTTCAAAAAGTCAATTCAATAAAATATTCACTTTTTTATATGAAAAAGAAATTAAAAAAAAATGTTTTTTCACCCGAGGAAACCCACGTAACCCATAAAAGGCATTTTTTATAAATTCATAGATATAGAAAAATTGTCAGTAGGAAATCTAGAAATTATGAGCTAAAATATTCAACCAAGAAAAAAAATTAAAATGAGTATGGACTTTTAATAAACCAAAAAATGAATGATTAACAAAAAATGTTTACAAAAAATTTAAAATTTTTAGAAGTGAGTTTCATTTAAATTTGATCAAATTATTAAAATTATAAATATTCTTCATTACCCAACACAAAATTCATTAAAATATCGATATCATAATGATTGTTCCTTTTCATAATTTCACTAAATTTATTGATAAATATCTCAACCCATACTTTGCGACGCCTCCTTTTGCCTTAATCAGCGTTCTAATCCTTACTGACATTGACGATATGAACTTTCGCAGTAATCCAACAGAAAGGAAGGAGTCTAGTTATTTTTGATTATCCTGCTTCTGTACAAGTTCTTCATAATCGCTCAGAGGTTTTCGAAGAAGTTAAAATCGGGCTGTTCCCAGGCCTTGTTTGTACTTTTTCAGTCATAAATCCGCGAACTTCCAAAAAACACAAGGTGAAAGTTGAAAATTAGTTGTGAATGAGGTTGATAACATCTGGTAAAACTGAAAAAAAATGCTTATGATGATGGGCCTGTTACATGGCGCAAAATCGTGCTAAAAGTTGACGTTGCAGCATACTAAATTGAAGTCCATGACTCTCCTATGGCCTAACAGTTGATTTTTTCCTCAATGATGTGAATCTCCTTTACTCTTTTATAAGAAAAACAGCAAAACATCATATTGCTTACCGGCTGGTGGTTGCATTCTCCGCTATACCGTTCGCCTCTGACCTTCTCCATACATAGTGGATACCATCTGAGCTTGGATTCAACAGCGAAAATTACGGTATACCAATGTTCCACCGACCGATTTTCATGCTCTTTCGCCTTGTTCTTATTCGTTGGCACCAAAATGCTTTTTTTGCAGGACGTGGTCTGTTTAATACTCCCTCTCAGACCCTCTGGCGAACCGTTGATGCATCCATTACTACATAACTTTTGATATTCTAAAGACGCAAAACAACTCTTTACAGCACTATCTGTACAAGAAAAAATTGTATGCCAATCCAATAGGTAATAGCTGAACCATTTAAATTTAAGATACTATGGGTACAAGTACAGACCGATTTTCACTTTTCAACTGTATGTATTCATAATAAATGGTTCCCAGCAAAGTCATAAGTATAAGTTATTTAGAAATAGAGATATTTCCCTGTTTTTAAAAACTCCTAGAAACGGAATTACAACAGCTCAATTAGAAAGCCCTGACTTAGATGACACTATCAGACTTAAATCCATATGATCTTTAGCACTAACATACAAAAGACGCGTGTAGAAATTAGATAGATATTGGGTCATTGGTTTGTGAATTAATAATAAAATTTTAATATGGAAATATATTTCCTAACCTGAAGAGGGTACCGTAAGTATGCCAACTAATTCCCAAGGTTTTGAGATATTGGTCTGAAATTACATACGCGTTCTTCACTCCCCAAGAAACAGCTCATTTGACGGAATGGTCTACAACGGTTCATAAAAGCATAAAGCAGCACACACAAATAGAACGATCGGAATCAAGTGGTTATATGGAAAGCCTTTTTATTTGAAGAGATATCTTCACAAAATTTGGCACATATTATTTCTTTGGGCAGTAGTTTAGTTTTCTAAGAAATTGTTAAGATCGGATCACTGTAACATATAGCTGCCATACAAACTGACCGATGAAAATTAAATCCTTGTATGGAAAGCTTTTTTGTTTGAAGAGATATCTCCACGAAATTTTGTATACATGACTACTCAAGACAATGTTATAACATAAGAACAAATTGTTTAAATCGGAGTACTACAGCGTATAGCTGTCATATAAACTGTTCAATCAAAAGCAAGTCATTGTATAGAAAACTTTTTTATTTAAAGAGATATCTTCACGAAATTCAACAAGGTTACTTTCCTAAGGTAAGGCCATAATTCCAGAACAAATTTTTCAGATCGTATCACTACAGCAGCTATATGTCATAAGAACTAATTGATCAAAAGTAAATCCTTGTATGGAAAACTTATTTATTTGACAAGATATATTCATACGATTTTGCATACATGATTCGCCAAGGCGGCGCTACAATATCTGTATAAATTGTTCAGATCGGATCACTATAGCATATAACTGCCATACAAACTGACCGAACAAAGTCTTGTTTTTGTAGCTTCACATAAAAGCCTGAAACAATATTTCCTTGATAATTGAATATTGATGAATTGTGGCAATCTGCTAGTAATTACTATAATTATAACATTTAATGTTTTTACAAACTCTTTAGAGGCGGTACTACTTTAACGTGCGCATGTAAAGATATAATCGCTTATATTATTATAGGTTAAGTTAGGTAAGGTAAATAGGCTGATACTCGTGAGGTCACGAATAATCATATGCTATGACAAAATGTATATAATTTCAAACACGGAAGTCAGTACTGTAGATTCCCACACTAACTAGTAAATTTTGCTGCTTAATACTCCCTTCACAGCAAGGTCAAACTGTTTTTGACGGTTTGTAAATTATATACCCAGTTTCTGATATTTTTAGCTAGGAAAGTTAAAACCTCATTAAAATCGATCGATTTCACCAAAGCAAATATTCCAATTAATATTTATATTATACCCATATTTGTAACTGTATTTATATTTGAGTAAATATAGGGTTGTCACTACACTTGCACCATAATTACCAATATAATCGGAAAATAAAAAAATATTTAATGATTTCAGATCAGCATATTGAAATGTCATTTGACAAAGTCACGCATGGCTGGACATATTTACACTACACACGCATATAAAATAAATATATACACGCTACACAATACATACAGATATTATACATATGTACATAATTTTGGTACATACAGACATTATTTTCTCACATACATACATATTTTTCTTACACACTCACAAACAAACAAGTGTATATGTCTGTCGTGCGTTCACTTTTGTCTGCGTCACATTTCCATTGATGGCGAATTCATTAACTGCCGTAATTACAAAACCAATATCGTGAGTACTATACAGCAAGAACAATCACAGTCAGATAGAAAAACTTTCAGCAAAGAACTAATAACAATGGTGAAAGCAGCAAACGGTCAGTAAATGGCGCTAATGACCACAAATGTTAACCAATAGAATATTGATTGGGGAAACGATTATGTTTCAGTTAAGTAGTTATGCCACACACACACACACATACACACACACACACACACCCAAGTGCCGCTATGTTTACAAACGCTTTATATTAATCAAGCGACACCACAATATGGTGGGAAAAAAGCAAGCAAACACACACAAACGCTCCGTGTGCGAAAGACGTAGCTAGTCATTAAGCGCGCCGCGTATAAAAATGTTTATAGTGAAATATTAATACGTGTCAACGAGCTGTTGTATAACTTAACGGCATAACATGAGCGGGTACACCGTGATTGACTACTAAGTATTAAAACGGTGACAGTATGTGCGGCGGCTAAGCAGACATGACAAACTCGCAACAGTTAATTAGGCAAACAATCAAAAAAATTATAAGTAAACATTTAGGGGTACAGTTATAGTAATAAAAACAAGAAAAAAAGTTAACTTCGATTACAGTCAAGATAGAATACCTCCCACAATTACAAGCAAAACACTTATCCTAAAATATGCTTCACAAATTCACAAACATATTGGGTAGTCGAAAAAGTCTTTTCGTATCAATAGATGTCGTTACAGTCGTATATCTCCACTACTACCAATCACATTGTGCCATAGGTAAGATTTTAAGCTTCATTTAACCTAAAAAACATTAAATTCGTAGAAGTGAAAAAGTTACATCTGTTCAAAAGTGAATGAAAATAATGAAAAAATTTGCTATATTTTGAAATTTTTGTAAGTAGAAGAATGCCCCACAAGCCACCAATGAAATTTGTTATGTTTACGGAGACGATGCTGTATCAGTTCGTGTAGCATAACAATGGTGCCCTAGCTTCCGATCTGGAAATTTTGATGCGAAAATACACCTCGCTCCGGTAGACCTATCTTTGAAAAAGTCGATGAAAATATGGAAAAGATTGACCAGGACCATCACAGAAGCAAGCATGATATCGCTATAAAATTTAACGGTTTTTAAGCATTTAAAAAAGGCTGGCTGCAAAAAGCAGCACGAAGTTTGGGTACCAGATGAATTGTCTGTGAAAATTTAATGGACCGAAGTAGCATCTGCGATTCTTTGTTAAAACGAATAGAAATCAAAACATTTCTGAAGCGAATGGTAACAAGAAACGAAAATTGAATCAAATTCGACAATAATGTGCGAAAAAGATGATGGTCCAAGGGTGGTGAAGCTCAACAAATGGACGCAAAGCCAGGATTGTAGCCTCGAAAGGTTATGTTGAGTATTTGGTGGGATTGGAAAGGAATCATCCACTATGAGCTGCTCCAGCCTGGTCAAACCATTGGTTGTGCATTTTACTGTCAACAACTGATGAGATTGAAACAAGCAATCGCAAAAAAACGGCCAGAACTTAGCAACAGTAAAGGCTTCGTCTTCCATTAGAACAACGCTAGACCACATATACATTTAATGACTCGGCAAAAACATGGAGAGCTTGGTTGCGAAGTTCTGATGCACCCACCATATAGCCCTGACCTTGCATCACCGAACTACCTTGTGTTTCGGTAAAAGCCGGAGTAAAGTTGGCTTCTTGAGACCTCTGAAAATCACTTGTCACTGTTTTTCGCCGGGAAACCAGACAAGTTTTACGCTGATGGAATAATGGCTCTAGCAGAAAATTGGTAAAAAGTGGTCGAATAAATGAAACATTTAGGGTTAATTGAAGTTCATTATAAATACAAAAAAAATAGTTGAAGTTTGATTAGAAATACGAAAAGACTTTTTTGACTCAATATTTTATAGTGCCTCCGACGTTTTCTGCAGATTGTTACAAATTCCATGGCAAACTTAAGACACACAGCTCTTCTTCTTTATTGTCGTAGACACCGAAGAAAGAAAAACACAGTTTAAGGCATAATAATAATACAATATTTCTACTCAAACGCACATGCACACAAACACATAGAAGGAATACGAGAAGCTGCAGTAATTAATAAAACGCACGAATAAAATGACATAAGTATATGAATATTAAGCTGAAATCGGGCGCGGCACGTTTTTCGTGCACGACTGCAGTTGCGCATTTTTTCCGCAAATTCCGTGCGTGCCGCCATTAATGGCCTGCGCTGTTGCAAGCCTCGTTGCGGGCACTCCTTGGCGATGCACTTCATTTAACCGGATTTAGTTTGCTGTGCTCGAAGTTCGTGGCGCACAGTGCCACGCCTGTCAGCGCTGCCGGATGTTGCACTGTGTCTGCGCGGCGTTTGCCGTCTAGACAAGAAATTACTGCTTCGCGGCTGCACCTTTTCATGGGTTCGCTTAGCGCTCTTCGTTTTCGCGTTTCTGGCGCGGTCAGGTGCAGTTTAGCTACGCTCGGCAGTCATCTAATTGCGTTGCTGCATTTGTAAGTACGAATATGTAAATCTGTGCGCCAGACAATAAATGTACTCCGTCATTTCCGTTGCTAATTTAATATTTTCCACGAACCATTGCCGTTGCTAATGTGGAGGAGTACAATGTCGCATTTATCATTTGCAGAGTAACCAGAAAATAGGAAGGTAGAAATGTTTTTGGCAATCTCAGGTACTTTAGAGCAAGCAAGCAAGTTAACTCCCGCTAGCTCGTTCTAAACTAATGGGATAATCAGCGTTCATTCAGTGTTTGGTTGACATTGGTTGCCTCTGCTTAACTATAGCAGAAATTGCTTTATTGTTGTTGCAGAAGATAATTAGTTTGGAGTCTACGTATTCTTTGGAATTCTGAAGACTATATTCTTGTAAATTTTATAGTTTTGCTCACCTAAAGTTTCTATGTATCACTTAAAACGAATCTAGATAGATAAAGGCTTGTATATATGTATATACATTATCAGGATCATAAAGCGGGCTGAAATCCAGGTGGCTGTCTGTCTGTCCGTGCGTCCGTCCATCCATCCATACAAACAGTAACTTGAGTAAAAATCAAGATATTTGATGAGACGTGTTCCTTGGTAAAATAATAGGGAAGATCGCAGTATCTAGGGGCAACTATGGGCTGAAGATTAAAAAAAAACGGGCGAACCGACTTCTAATTTTTTTAATATACATATGTCCTAAATATTAAAGTTAGGTTATACTGGATGGCTGTCACGTCCTACTTAGACCCATAATCTTCTGTAATGCCAGATGGATATAAGCAGAGGCGGTATTCCTATTTCCCTAAACTTTCTACTTATCTAATGTCCATACGACTCTCATGTGATGCCACTAAGTTGTGACCTGTGTCTAGACCAAAAATCTTCGTGCAGCCTTTTGGAGACCATATGAGTTTCACTTCCACTCCCTAGCACATGATCTTGGCAATCCGGTATTCTGTCAGCTCTTTTGGAAACTTTTTGTGTATCGTTTTAGTAATTTGTGTATTTTCTGAAATGATTTGGTAGGCAGGTTAGGTTAGATTCAGTAATAAGGGTGATCCAAATTCGACTTTTTTGTTATCCAAAAACCTTTTAAGGTAGATCATATCATATATCGACGAAGCGCTTTGAGGTTACCACCAAATTTTAAGGTGGTTAATATTATTGCCAGCCATTTCGCTAGATTCGCTTAAGATGTATATACCCAAAAATTTCAATATCAGACTAGAACAATCCGGGCAATATTGGAGGTTGTGACAAATTTATTCCATCACACTTTTCTCCATACAGCTATGTCAAAGAGCGGCTGTCCAAATATTTAGTCGCACCGCGTGTGAACCTACTAAAGAGTGTCCAGTAAGAATACTTATAATATCGGCGAGATTGACTTCACTAAATGTAAGTAGCTCGGAAGACCTCTTAGGTTCACTTTGGTCCAGAAGGATATCGCAGTCACAAGTTCTGGTTGTTGACCAGTATCTACCAAGCTCATTGGAAGTTTTTAGGTCTAAAGGTGGAACGCATGAAGACATCGGAAAACCGACTCGCTTCCAATCCAATAAAATCGTGGTAAGGGTGTCCTCCTTAGTAAGCTCATTGGCTTTGCAGTTTCCCATGATTCCGCTATGAGCGGGCAGCAATACAAGTCTAATATGGAAAAAGCTTGGAGTTTTTGCTATTGAAGTAATGCACAATTTGACTAATTTTTAGCGCAGAGTCAGCGAGCTCAAACCCAGTTATCCGCTCGGCTGTCGGGGCCGGTTTAGAACCCCAGCGTATAACCTTTTTAACAATCTCATCAGCTATTTCGTTTCCCGTAATATTCTTGTGGCCTGGAACCCAGTATTTATGTATCCACTTTCCTGCAGCCACTTTGTCTATTTCAAGCGACAAATGTCACCAGTCATTGAGTTTGATAGGTGCTCAACTGGTGTATATTAATGTTCTTTATCCGACTTACTGTGTTTTTAATTATCTGAGCAGCTTTTCTGACTGCAAAGACTTCTTCCTGGAAGATACTGCAGTATTCCAGCAACTTGAGGGGTCATCTGAGATCAATCTCCATGCAATAGATCCCAGCGCCAACTCTTTTCAGATACGTCCGCATAGATACTGAAAGTTTCGCTGGTGGATTGCATACTCTTGCGCCATACACAAACTTTTAACGTGACTTAGAACTGTCCAACCCAGATAAGTCGTGAGGATCCTCCGATTATTCTCCGATCTCGACCTATCGAGCTGTGGAGAGAAAGGGACGAGTGCAAATTTTCAGTTACCTTAGAACACTCAAATAGTCCTGCTCAAATGTGGATAAATCAGTTTTGGATATAAACGTTAAGTTTTTCATTCAAAGCCACAACGGTACCGTCATACATATGTATAATATGTAGCGTATGTGGCACTCAGATTTGTGCTTATTTCAGCTATTAAATGGTCTAGCATAAACGTTGTCATTCAAAGTACATAAACCTAACGAAATTCCAATTTCAACAGCAATTCCCAATGGCAAACAACGGTACATAATTTAATGTGTCACATCGCACGCTTTGCGCCGAAATTTCCACAATTTCCACATTCAAGCAAACATTATTACTTCGCACACAATGTTTGAGTGGAACTTTTAATCAATTTCGCAAAGCAAACAAGCGCTGCCGCCACCACTGCCTCGGCTGCCACGCTGCAACTTTGGCTATTCCACTGCGGATAATTTCGGAATTTTCCCACAGCTCGCCAATTCATAGCGCAACACAAGGTTGCATGCGGCGACATGCGAGTATTGGATACGCTAGTACTTAGTGTTAGACTTTAATATGGATGTATGTGAGCACGTGTTTGCACAGGCATGCAAAACAAAGGGCAGCACATCAAATCAAAAGCGTCCAAAGCAAGCAGCTAAAGACAGTTAAAGTTGGGCACAGGCACTACAAGTGCCAATCGGGGTTATGAAGCAGCCTTTGGGGGGGTGAGGTCACGGCTTGTGAATTGTCGAAATTCCATAACAATAGATTTTGTACGAATCAGAAAACTACAAGTCACATGACAGTTGGAAGTGGAGTTTAGTTGCCTGCAAACACACACAAACACACACGTGCGCTCATTAATGCGCTCTGCAAAGAGGAACACACGAGAATTTGAGCATTTGTAAACAACAAATTTTCTCTTAGCTGTCCTACATACTTACGTAATGCAAAAATGGCAGCAAAAGTGGCTGGAAACGTGTAAGACAGCTTGCTTGGCTGAGGTGCCACTGCCTCTGCGACGCTGGTTGAGCCAAGAAATATGTTGCAATTTCCAGCTGCGGGCATTTTCAGATAAAAGCCATTTACCACAACCCACCACATGAGCGATGAGGTGTATAAGGGTGCAGCTTATAACGGTATCTTTAGAGCGAAGCCACTGTTGCGCTACCTAACTTGCACACACACACATATACATTTAATTTCAATTTCCTTCAGTACACCTTCGAACAAACACACATATATATATATGTACTCAACACACACACATATGCGCCTCACCGCTTTTGCCGCACTGTTACGAGTATATCTCGCGGTGGCAGTCATGCAAATTGGCCACGTAGGTAACCCTGTGTATGGCTGCCGGGCACGCATCGACCGCAAAGTGGGCGTTCAAACTTTGAGTGCCGTGTACGACACGCCCAAGAATAAGTTGAAGACGAATTCCCAAGCATTTCTTGTTGCTGTTGTTGTAGCGTTGCAAGTAACAGGAAACTCGTCTTGTGCCGCTTTCAACGCGCTTTGACAAAATGTGCATGTCGGAAATTTATATTGTAAAAGTTTAAGCATTCACTTCCGGCATGGACGTCGCCGACTCGGCACTTCATTGTTTGCCGCCATCAAATTGGAGCCATGGAGCCAAGCAAATCTTGCTCCACTAGCACTAACATTCGCACGGCGGTGAACCGCTAAATCGGCAAGCTGACAGCGTTTGCTCGCCACCAACATGAGTGCATCTCGCGCTCCGCTGCCAGTTGGTTGCTTGATCAATTGCTTTTTTAGCCGTTGAAGAAGTTTTATTAGCCGAAAACAATGACGTGCAGCGCCAACGGCGTTCGGAGCGTAAACAAGTATTTTTATTAAGCAGCCAACACCGCAACGCAACTGGAGCAGCTGCGGCAAGTATGAACAGAGTTGCCACCCAGTGGAAATGTGACATGTGGGTAGGAAAATAAGAAAGAAGGAGATAGAAAGATATGAAGATATAATGAGAGAGAGAAAGGGATATATATAGAAAGAAACAGACGGAAGTAAGATATAAAACAAGAGTCTTCTGAAAATGTTACTTTTAAAGGAAGGAAAGAGAGCAATAGGTAAATAGAAGGATATGAGGAAAGAAAATAGAAGGATAGACAGAAAAGTAGAGGGAAATATATATAGAGAGAAGGAAAAAGAGGAGGATAAATAGATGTATATAACTATTCAGTCATTGTGACAAAAGTGTACCCCGAAATCGTAATTTAAATTCCCCGTGTAAATGATATTTCTAAAAAATATATTTTGCTAAGTTGGTATGATTGTCCTTAATTACTACCCCAAATATGAGTGCGATCTGTCAACCTGATTGTTTACAGGAGCTATTTAAATCGGTACACCTCAGTAGGGAGTTCCGATATTTACAATGGATAAATATAACGAACAACGAATTTGTCTCAGATTTTGGATTTCCAACCAAATTTGGTAGGCGAAATCGGGGAGAGTTTTCTCAAAAACAAAAACCTGCTAGTGGAACAAAGCCGTCAAGGATGGTCAAGAGATCGTTGAAGATGATCTGGACGAACTTCGTCTTCTTCAACTGAAAAAATAATAAAAACGTGAAGGATATGGTGCTTGAAAATCATCAGGCAAGTGTTAGTCGCGAGTCCGTCTGAATGATTTTGGTGGATATTTTGGGTATGAAAACGTTCTTGCTCGACTTGTCCAGATAAATACTTTAGTTTACAGTTTTGAACTTTTTGTCTGTTGCCGCGAATTCTGCGATTGATATTGTTCACTTATTACTTGTTTTTGTCAAATCTACCCTCAGAAATTTTTGAGCAGCTCGAGTTACTTTGTTTTTGATTTTTATCATTTAAGCATGTATATTAATCGAAAACAGGCGTATTTTACTGTGTTAATATTAGTTTCTCAAGTGTTTGCGTCATGAGTAGTTCAAGAAGACGTTGGTTAAATAAACCAGATCATTTGTGGTACATATGCGGAGAATATGTGTTTAAAAATTGTAGAAAAGTTATATGAGAGTTGGTAAAAAATACCTATTTTAAGTATTTTGGGGTGCTCTTGGATAAAAATAAGAATTCTTTGGCTCCCAATTGTATTTAAGATTATGGAAAAGTGGTAAAAGAAGTGATTTTAAATTTGGAACACCGACTATTTGGCGAGAACCACGAAATCATCTCATAGACTGTTATTTTTGTAGTGAGAACATAAACGGTTTAAACACTAAATGGCAGTACCCAAGTACTTGTTGTGTTCAACGTCCAGTGCAGCGTTCACCTAACTCTTGAGAGCCTAAAAATATATCTGAACCATTAGAGCAAGACATTGAAGGACCAAGCTCATCACAAAATGATGCTGATTTTGAATGTATGTCTAATGAGCCAAAACGCTTTCCCAAAATGAATTGAATGATCTTGTAAGAGATTTAAATCTTTCTAAACAAGCTTCAGAACTGTTAGCATCAAGATTAAAAGAAAAAAACTTGCTACCCTCGGATACTAAAATAAGTTTTTATCGTGAAAGAGATGCAGAATTACGGCATTATTTTCCGAAGAAAATGGCATTACCATTTGTTCAGATATCAAAAACTTGTTGATAAAAATGGGCTTGAAGCGATACGAACCAAACGACTGGCGTTTATTCATTGACAGCTCAAAACGTAGCCTTAAATGTATTCTATTACATAATGGAAATAAATACGCTGGGGTACCTATTGCACACAGTACAAAGTTAAAGGAGGAATATTGTAACATACTAGATACTCAATTTAGAAATTCTATGACTGAGTCAGAACTAAAGACTTGGACAGTATTCGTATCTGCGATGCAGAATAAGTATATATGCAATATGAGTATAAAACTCTACTTCCTCCATAGTCACCTAGAGAGGTTTCCGGAAAATTTAATAGATATGAGCGAAGAGCAGGAAGAGCGCATGCATCAAGACTTACGCGTTTAAGAAGAGCACTATCAGGGTTTCTGGATACAAATATGGTGTCTGACTATTGTTGGTTTCTAATACGTCATTTTTCAAAGTCTACACATCGGAGAAGAGATTTAAAACGAAGTTTTTTAGAACTTAATGATTAATTATTTTTCTTAATAAATACATGTTTTTTTCTGTGTAATACCTACATAGCTGAAACTCTGAAACTAGAGCTGATAAAAATATTTAAATTATAATTTTGGAAATAGCATATTATATATAGTCAGCAACAGCTAAAATTTCTTCGGCAACAAATGTACTGTAAACTAGTGATATGAATTTTTTTCTAAAAGTGTACCTTAACCAGGTTTCTTTGAACATGGTTGATTGAGCGAACTCCGATCCTACATTCATTGAGAGCATTATAACTGCCGATGAGCCATGGGTTTATGAGTTCGACATGCAAACAAGTCAACAATCATGGGAATGGTGGGAAATAAACGAGCGAAAACCACATCAAAACCTCTCAAAAATCAAGGTGATGCTCAATGTTGTCCATATTCGTAGCTCGGTGCATCATAATTTCGTTCTGGAGGGACAGATGACAAACAAGGAGTTCTATTTGCCCGCATTAAGGCATTTGCGTGAGAACTTTTGTCGAAAACGGCCGGAATTGTGAAATAATACATGAATTTTACACGATGATAATGCAGCATCGCATCGAGCCACGATTGTGCCCCAACTTAATGCCAAAACCGCAATGAAAACCATAGATCGACCACCGTATTCACCAGATTTGACTCCATATGATTTTTTCATCCGTTTTCAGTCAATCGAAGAGTTAAAACAAAATTCGCTGAATGAGCTAAAGGCCATCCCAAAAAGTGCTTATGAAGGTTGTTTCGAGGACTGGACAAGGCGTATATATAAGACAAAAATTTCTGCAGATACAAGCTGAAACCTCTTTCAAGCGCTCGAAAAAGAGATACATGAAGTATGATTTAATAAGGTACAGACATATCATGATCTCATCAAATTTGACCCGGACTAACAAAAATCTATAATATTATATATACTACCGTGATCAAATTGAAAGGTGAATTTTGTCGAAGAATTCACTTTTAGAGCCTCACAAAACTGCGTACCTATCTCAAATACTAATGAATATTTTGCCGTGAAATTTAGCGTAGAAATCACTAGCAGTACTACCAACTTACAGAAAAATTTGCCGTATAAATTAAAAATTTTATCACAGTAGTAAGTATATAATAATATCTAAGACATAGATGGTTAGGCGTAGGCGAAGTCAAGCGTCAAGTAAAGATAAGCCAGAGGTAAAGTAAGGTTGAGTTGGGAGTCAATTGACGTTAAGTATGAAATCAGGTGAGGTTAAGTGTGGAGTCAAGGGAAGCCAATTTAGAAGTTAGGCAAGGTCAAGCAAGCAAAAATCGAACTACAGTTAAGCACGCGGTTTATTTGAAACCATTTTAAGCTAGTCAGATTACTATTTCTTACAATTGATACTACTATATTCTAAATCAAACATCAAGAAGGACGATGGAAAACACACCTGAGCCTAAGTAGTGTCTGAAATATGTGTCAACTCACGGCTTAAGATGGAAAAAACGAAGATACTCTCTTTTGAAGCTGAAGGTTGAAAACATTTTTAGTATAGAAATAAGAAAGGTCTTACATCTTTCAATAAACAATGCTAAAAAGATTAAAGGATTTCGGTTATCGTATTTCTTCTGGCAGTTTTGAGAAGCCGACTTTTTCTGAAGCATTTTTCGAAAACTTTATTGTCTCATATTCTCAAGCATTTGCTTCGAAGTTGAATGCAATTTTAATATAATATGGCGATTCAGATCCTCCCAGTTGAAAAGGTTGGTCACATCCCTCAATTGTGGCAAATGTATACTTTGAATAAACAAACATAAAAACGCATAGCTGGCAACTCTGCAAAAGTTCGGTAAGCCAGCACGCATCTTCACTCGCACTGGCTCCGTACGAGTAGTTTGAACGCACAAGGTCGCGAGAATGCCCGCAGCTGCATTGTTCTCAAGCACACACTGTTGCGGTTGTTGTTGTATTTATAATTTGCAAGCGTTTGTGCATTCAATAAGCATTTGATGTCGACTCAGGACCCCGCCGATCTACTACACATATTAGCTTAATGCCACAGCTGATGCCAGATAGTTCATTTATATATGTAAAATTATAATATTTATACCATTATACAGGGTTTTCCAATAAGAGTGATATGATTTCTTAAAGAAATATAGTAAATGTTAAGGAAATTCAATTGTATTTTATATAAGCTGAAGTACAATCGATATAAGTTCTGAATATAACATCACCCAAATGGCCTCCAGCATTTCTTTTGCAGAAATTAATGCATTGAACCCAGTTTTTTCCACTAAATCTTGTCGTTTTTCATGATTAGTACATTTAATATTGACTTCTAGAGCTTGAAGAGAGTCTGGTTTGTTGCTAATTACCAATGGTTTCAAACAACCCTACAAAAGGTAGTCTAATGGTGTTAAATAACAACATTTTGGATGCCATTCATAGTTACAATTTCTTGAAATAATCAATAATCTCAAAACTTTTCTCACAATAACTCGGTTGTTGCAAGTTTTGTGTGGCACGATGACACGTCTTGTTGAAACTAGATGTTGTAAAAATCAACTTCATCCAATTTCGGCCATAAAAAGTTAGCTATAATCGATCTCTACTGCTCTCTATTGACAGTAACGGTGTCTGCTGGTTGTGATTCGAGACAGTCCCACTTCTTGAGAACGTGGAAATTGCGGTCTTCAGCAACACTTGACTAAACGGCAGCATTAATTTCATTACTTCGACGCTTAGAAATCATATCACTCCTACTGGAGATCCCAGTATAAAAGTTAGAAGATCGACTTCTTCCTCATCAACACGATTATTTAGCTTCTACAAGTACAGACTTCACGCCTTGCTTTTCACCAAATTAACAACCGCTGTATTTCAAGCATTTCTATTTAGCTCAAACGTGTATTCCACATGATGCAACAACTTTTCCAACAACTTTTCGCATGTGGCAAGGTCTTTGGCTAAGCGTGGCAGCTAATCATTATAGAGTGCAGGGTCTTCAGGGTCCACAGGCTGACATCTGCATCTGAATCCCCAAGCATTCAACATATTTGGTTTCAGCAAGCAACATTTTTGATCACATACACACACACATATTATACATACATGTACACACTTATGGTGCAAGAGCTGGGATCTAGTCTGGGCATGGCTTCTAATAGCGCTTGCTTGATGTGGCAGCCGCGGCTAACGGAACTTTTCACTAAAATAACAAAGTAACGAAGATTAAATGCGGGCAAGCACACACACGCACACACTTATAAATGTTTATGGCGAAACCACATGCGCATTTTATGGCGGAAAATTATGTAACGCCTGCACTTGCTAACATTGCCATACAAATACGCAAACTTATAGCTCAGCTGATGTGTTTTGAAAACGTTTTATGCGTGGTTGCGGCTGTGGCTGCGCTGGTTTTGTGCAACATGCAACCAATGTTGATGTTGACTTTGACGCAATTGCTGATTTTGATTTATTGCCAGTGAACTGCACGACGCCCTTGGCGTTCTCGGCGTGTGTGAAACGTTTAATGCCAGCGCGCACATTTAATTAACTCACACACAAATACTTGTACAAGTGTGTGTGTGTGGTTGTGTTTATGAGTAATCACAGTGCATGCTCTCGATATTTATTACCAATTGTTACTGCAACTATTTAAATATTAGTGTTAATTATAAATGATGAATTATGTTGTATGCGTTCGATCATTAAAATAAATGGCCAATCAACAAGGCAAGTGTAAAAGTGGCACTTAAATGGAGATATCCATAAATGCATAACTAAACACTTGCGATGAAAGCCGACAAGAGTCTCATATGTGTTGGAATATCAACATTTCACCATTAAAAGCCACTAAAATCCATGAACCGCCATTTGGAAGCTATACATATATTAATAAATATTACGATTCTAATCAATTGGGAATAACTGTAGTAGTAAAATGTATTAAAATGGGCGGCTTAATAAATATTTTAATTAAAATTCGGAAAATTAACTGCGTACATTAAGGAAAAACGATATGGAAATATTACGGCGCTTTATTAATTTCTAATAATAATAGTTGTGCCTATACCACACATATGTACATGTATGTATAGATATCAGTTGATCAAATTTGACCCGGACTGACAATAATTATAAAAATAAATACCAGAGAACAACAATCTGAAGTCAATGACCCTTTTAGTCACATTCACCGGGGACAACAATCATCATTGAGATTTGTTTACTTTTAGCGCGGACAACCACCGGAGATCAATGACATTATATGAGGTCAATGACGCTATTGTTCATATTTAGCGGGGAAAACAACCATTCTTAAGGTCAATGACCAGTTATTTGCAATTATCGCGAACAACAATTGGAGGTCAATGATTGTTTTGTTTACCTTAATCAACGTCAACAACCCCAGATCAATCACACTTTTGCTAAGATTTGGCAAAGTCAACAACCCTTAGAGGTTTCTATGAATTTTAGGGCTGTTGACTTCGCTAAGGATCCATGACAATTGCGATAATATTGCTAACAGTTTTGACTCAAACTTGATAGGAAAAGGTGGTATTTAATTGTAAGAGAGGACCATTAACCACAAATTTGACCCGGACTGACAGTACGTATAAGTATAAGTATAAGTATAAGTATAAGTATAAGTATAAGTATAAGTATAAGTATAAGTATAAGTATAAGTATAAGTATAAGTATAAGTATAAGTATACGTATAAGTATAAGTATAAGTATAAGTATAAGTATAAGTATAAGTATAAGTATAAGTATAAGTATAAGTATAAGTATAAGTATAAGTATAAGTATAAGTATAAGTATAAGTATAAGTATAAGTATAAGTATAAGTATAAGTATAAGTATAAGTATAAGTATAAGTATAAGTATAAGTATAAGTATAAGTATAAGTATAAGTATAAGTATAAGTATAAGTATAAGTATAAGTATAAGTATAAGTATAAGTATAAGTATAAGTATAAGTATAAGTATAAGTATAAGTATAAGTATAAGTATAAGTATAAGTATAAGTATAAGTATAAGTATAAGTATAAGTATAAGTATAAGTATAAGTATAAGTATAAGTATAAGTATAAGTATAAGTATAAGTATAAGTATAAGTATAAGTATAAGTATAAGTATAAGTATAAGTATAAGTATAAGTATAAGTATAAGTATAAGTATAAGTATAAGTATAAGTATAAGTATAAGTATAAGTATAAGTATAAGTATAAGTATAAGTATAAGTATAAGTATAAGTATAAGTATAAGTATAAGTATAAGTATAAGTATAAGTATAAGTATAAGTATAAGTATAAGTATAAGTATAAGTATAAGTATAAGTATAAGTATAAGTATAAGTATAAGTATAAGTATAAGTAAAAGTATAAGTATAAGTATAAGTATAAGTATGGGCATAAGTATAAGCACCCAGTGAAGCAAATGTAACAGCCATAGCCGTCGATACGTAATGACGTATGAAACGACTTGGCGCATTTTACATCGAGATCTTAATTGGAAATACAGTTTGTGCAAGAACTTAAGCCACTCTAATTTCCCAAGCGAAATCGCTCCATTGGCTCTTGAAATGTTCCAAGCAGATCCGACGTTTTCGATCCAAATTTTGTTCAGCGATGAGTCCCATTCCTGGCTCAATATTTATGTAAACAAGTAAAATTGGAGCATTTCAGACGAAGAACAACCTGAAGAGATTCAAGAGCTATCATTCCATTCCGAAACAACAATATTCAATATCGAAAGGGTTTTGTAATATACAGAATACCCTCTTGGAGTGCATATGGATTTTTTAGGATAAGTACTTTTCAATAATAATGTTTCTACAGTGTAAAAATATAAATATTATCGAGTGAATAGATGTTGAATGTGCTACACAACTTTGGGTCAGCAGCCTCTTGATCTTCAGAGAGATTGAACGACGCTAGATTAACCAAAGGAAGTTTGTAGAAGAACTTCGAAAGGTGGAGAGCTATCCGCACGCCTAAGGACAATAGTGGTGAATAAACTGGTAAGGAACTTGTGCAGCACAGGCAGGAAGGTGTCTATATATATGTTTAGCAGTATAATCACCACCACTATCAATACAGTCCAGTGTGAGTTCTCTTAATACAATTTGGTTCAAATATTTTCTAAAATATAATTTGGTTTAGTACCTCAAATAAATTAAATTAGAACTCGTTTTTGACAGAGCACTTCATTATAAGCAAATATGACTGAAACTAACTCTGCCTCCATCTAAGTACTAGGAAAATAGTAAATATTCTGGAATTTAGTATTCGCTCCAACTAAGTGGCCTTTCATAAACAATACAACCAATTTATGTACATACATACAAAAAACTTAGTATGCCACTTAACATTTGTGAAATGCACACCGCTTTATTTCACCGAACTCAACCGTTATTTACAGTTATTGCAACTTAATAAATGTGGCACAAACACAGTTTAAAGTTTCACGAGCTGTATAAATTTACTCTAATATACTCAGGCTTTTGACTCGACTGCCCTCCATTTAATCCGTTCGTTAAAATAATTCTGTTGACAGTCCACTTACCTGGCAGTTGGCAGTGGCCAAAAGCTCTTACAATTTCCCAGCCAATTATTCTATCAAGCATGGCCCGTATTTATCCGCTCAGTCAGTTTGTGGACTCGCTCAACGAATTACACCGAAATTTCATTAGTTTATGACATAAAAGCATTTTTCATATTCGCTGACATAGTTGAGTTGAAAATAATGTTCGTCAACTGCCAAACTTCTATGGCATTTATATGTATTTTTGGCGTGCTCGCAACCCATATGCCATGTATTAACGGTTTGCCGGGTGTAACAGGGTTATCATATAGGCATGATTTGCTGTTTAAGTGTGATATGAGAAGGTGGTGGGAGCTGGAAATATTAAAAATAAAATAATTTTATTTAATGCTGAAATTGTGAAACTTTTTTAAAATAAAATAAAAATATTTAGAAATATCTGCATTGAAATATATCTCAGTTGATAGGCCAGGCATATTTCGACAAAAAAAAACATTATTTCGTGGTCACTACCAGGTGTTTCTTAAGATATTGCTATCTAACCTTGCTTAATATAGAAAGTATCATATTATTTTTATAACTTGAAAAGGGTATATCGAGTTGTTCGTAACACTCAAACGAAAACGTGAGAGAACATATGAATGAGCAGCCGGACGACCTCAGTCGATTTAGTCATATACTATACGTCTTGAGATTATATGTGTGTAAATCCCTAAATTTTTGAGACATCGCTCTGAAATTTTACACACATACTTTTCTCCGCAAGGAGCTGCTTATCGGACTACTATGCGCTGATATCGGACTACTATAGCGCATAGCTGCCATACAAACTGAACGATTGGAATCAAGTGGTTGTATGGAAAACTTTTTCATTTGATGAGATATCTACATGAAATTTGGCGTGAGGTATTGTCTAAAGCAACGGTACAATCACCGAAAAATATATTTAGATTGGATGACTATAGCATATAGCTACCATATAAAGTAACCGATAAGTAACCGATAAAAAAAGCTTTTTTTTACAAAAAAAAAATATTTTTTATGTTCTTAATTTTTTAATGGTTTTAAAAATCAATTAAATTCTCGGGTGTTCTTTAACTACAAAATAGTTATAAAATCAAACTTTTGTCCGGAGATTTCAAACTCCTGTCTTTCACTATGACAAATGTATATACAGAGAAGAATATTTTTAAATGAGTAGTTGGAAATATTATATATCACAATTCGACTCTAAAAAAACACCCTTTCCAAATTATGTGCATATTAATGAACATTTGACTGAGCACACTTGTAACTGAAATTCGCATTCGTTATTGATGTGGACGGAACATTTAAAAAATATTTGCTGGTCACAAAAAAAATTTTTTCGTATTTAGACATATGTTGGTATGTACATAAGGGTGGTCACAAAATGAAAGGTACAGTATTTTATGCACAGCAGCAGCTTAATTTCTAGCCTCTGATTCCCCAACCAACCATTTGCTGTCATAGTCCCCATTATAGCACCTCAAAGTTTTAGCAACTTAGAGCAAAACTCGTTAAAACCATATGCCAAGGTCAGCTTTGAATATTACAGTTATGAACTCTCATAAAATAATATACAATATGACGCCGGTGCCACATAGCCGACAATATTCTTTAAAAGTTCCACCTTCATTGACGTCCATTGCCTTTATATTTAGATATACACATGCGTATGCACATCCTGGAGTACGCCGCCAATGAAAATATGTACGAGTACTTGGCTAAATAGCGGTGTTGTAACATCAGACTGCATAATTTTATTTTTTTTCCATTTTCTTTCACATAATTTCAGTTTTTATTCATAACTTTCGCATGTTTCTCTTTTTTCATTTTGCTTGCATGCCACTATTTCATTCGCATAGAGTTCGTGGTCAACCGGATGTGCATGCAGTTGTTCGCTGTTCGATTGGGTCAGTTCAGTTAAGTTCCGATTCATTTTTGCAATGCAATTTTAATTACGTGCTTCATGTTGCCAACTGCGCTAACGAGCAAACCGTTTCGAGTGTTATGTTGTTGTTATTGTGTTTGTTCTGCTCACCGACTCGCATTCGCAGTTTTTCTTTTCATATTTAGTTGAATGGTAAAATTTTTTACATTTCGAACTTTTACTTCCTCTAACATATGTGCAGTTATTTGTGCAAGCTTTCTATGAATATATATATATATATATGTATGTATATATATGTATAAGTACATATGTATGTATGAAAGCGCATTTATTTACTATTCCGAACAAAAATAGTGAACCTGGGGCAGAAAATATTATTCGAACTGTCATTGCGCCTTAGAATTTCGATAGTTTTACTTTTATTCAAGAGTAACCGAACCATTTATAGTGTCGTGATTCGAGTGGCATAAGGTTAGTGAAGTATTTCTGTAAGTTTCAACTTCATATATTGGGAATACTAGGGGACTAGAAAAAGTCGGAAGCTGATGTCATCCATTTTTGGCATCAAAATACATTATTACCAGTAAAAGAAACTCTCTCAGTTTTATTACGGCACCCATTTGACCGATATATGGTGCTCAAATAACAATGATCAGGATATATGAGTCACAGGTATCAATCTGAACTTATACATTATTGACCAATCTCTCTCTTAACTTCATGTAAACGAAGGTTGGAATTTTATTATTTATTTTTAGTTTTATAATTCAATTTTGTCTTTTTTCGGACATAAATAGCACTTTAGAGCATTATTTTTGCCAATTTTTGTTTCACTGTCTTCAGTAGTGCTTTATTTATAAAATTTTATATAAAATAAAGGAATGATATGAAATTTAAAATTTCAGTGTCAGAAACCCTTCCAAAGATTTGCGATCTCTGATGAGGTGATCAATGATCTCTACGGTTATGTTAAGCAAGGATAACAATCTGAGCTAAATGATCATTTTGTTTACATACAGCGAAAACAACAATCCGAGCTAAATAACTTTTTGTGAGGTCAATGACAGTCTCACTTTTGTTTACATATAGCGAAGATAACAACCCGAGGATAACTATCTGAAGTCAATCTGACCCCTTGTCTTACATTCAGCGGGGACAACAATCATCATTGAGGTCAATGACACTTTTGTTTCAAGAAAATGATGTCAGGTCACTGACTTTTTTACATTTAGCGAAGATAAAAATCCAAGGTCAATGACTCATTTGTTGGCATCTAGCAAAGACATCAACCCATGAATAACAATCGAAGTCAATGACTCTTTTGTTTATATTTAGCGAGGACAACAATCATCATTGAGGTGAATCACCTCTTTGTTTACGTTTAGCGAAGACAGACGCCCCAGGTCAATCACCTTAGATGAGGTCAATTACCACGTAGTTTACAATTAGCGTGGAAACTAGCCATTCTGAAGATCCTGTTTGTTTATATTTATCGTTGTAAACAACCAAAAACAAAGGACCTGGTCTTTATGGAGATCAATTGGTCCCTTCATTTACATTTAGCGAGAACATTAATCATAGATCAATGAACTTCTGTGAAGTTTATTACTCCTTTCTTTACATTTAGCGTGGTAACAAACATCACTATATCTCTCCTTTACTTTTATGTAGAAAAGTCAACAACTCCCTAATGGAGACTATGATTTCTATGGTTGTTGACTTCGCTATGGATTATTGACAATTGTGGTAAAGTTTCGAACGGTTTTGATTCAGACTTGATAGGAAAACATAGAAGATTGTATTTCGTCGAAAAAAAGAACCAATATTCGCTATTATGGCGATTTGAAAAATAAGACAGTTTAACATTGAAAATAATTTTTAAGTAGAGTTACATTTTCCATAATTTCAACTCAGTTACTGGCTACGAATACGAAACTCTATTCATACTATCGAAGGTAGTAAGAGAGCAATTTTAATTTTTTTCTTCACCTAAGCTTGCAATTTAATAGGTCGACCTTTCAAAAATGGGTTCTTCAAAAAATTCTAAAACGAATCAAAAATTAATAATAATTAATATACCTAAATCAAAAAAAATTATGCGAAGGCAGTGCCAAGATATCTATACTTAATATAGGTACTGAATATATGAGAAAAATGTCAGGCAGAAAATCGGAATCATTTAATTGAGAAAAATAGTTGCAGATCAAGTTGAGTGAAGAAGAAGTGATATGTTATCTACACTGATTGAAGATTAATAAAGAAAAATTTCAATTACTTGAATTACAAAACGGTGCTGAATAAATGAGTCCATAAATATATTTAAATGGACACATAATGATTGATATGAGTGGTATTATTATCACATTGATCATTGCAACGATCAACACCATAACGTTCCAATACAAAAATATATTGCATTTTTACCACTTTATGTACTCACTTGGAAATGAGTCGGCAGTTTGTTGCATTCAGTTGCTGCAATGCAAAAAATGTTGCGCCGTCTGGTTATCTTATGCCCATTGTTGCGGCTGCGGTTGCACACTTTTCACTTTTGCGGTTGAAAGAACGGTGGAGGAGGTGCCTCACATACGCACCACACACCACACACACCAGTTTAATTATTCATTTGGGTTAACGCGATAAATATGAATATAAATACATATCTATGCATGTGCGTATGTGCCAGCCTATATGTGTATACGTATGTGTCGCGCTGTTCATTGTTTACCCGCTGCGGTCGGCGCCTTTGTCACGCGCTGCTTTACACGTGCAGCACGCGTGCAGCACAACAACATCTTATTTTACCGCAGCAAAGTGAATTAATTTTCACTTTTTCCCCAAACGCCCGCACGCGGCAACGATATAAATATGCAAGGCATGCGATTTTTGTTGTGAATGTTGTATTGCCATATTTCGCATGTGTGCGTGTGTGTATACTTGTCATTTATTTAAATATTATGCCTTGTTTTTTACTCAACAAATTGCATTTTTTCGCAGATTTACTTTCACCTACTGTCACATTGGTGACTGCAACAACGCGGGCGCTCATTAATATGAAGTGCATTAATTACGCCGCCACGTCATTGCAACACACAAACACACACGCTTAACCATTTGCGGCACATTCGTATATATTTTTGTGTTGCAGTTGTTGTGGCAGCTGTTGTAAGCCACTAACCGCGTTTCCGCCAATCTGACTACACTTCACTGGCTGTCGCATTCCCCTCCGGCCGCCACAGAATTTCCGCCAGTTATTCATACGCCTATCAATAAGTATTAATTGAACACACATCAGGCAATGCGAAAAAACTAGCTGGCTTGTTCATTAAATTATTTTGCTTTTTTCGCATTACAACTTTTAACAATACAAAGCCGAAATTGTTTATCAACTATGCGCAAGTTATTTACACAGCACGTATACGCCATGTCGTCCCTATTTACTTGTATACCAATATAAAAAAAACGCATTGCTTCACTTGTGCCAACACACCGCACTATTGTTGCGATTTTTTGCATAAACAATTTGTGCGTGTTGCCTGTCAAGTTTTATAACAGTAACTTGCCGCACTTGATACCTTGTTAAGCACACACGCACACAAAGCGACGAAGGTGCCGGTGTTTGTAAGCCAACACGCCGCACATACATAATGCAGCACAGCATGCTTGTCAACGTTGCCCATGGCAATTAGGTGTTGCAGTAACAGAAATCAAGATTGTTTAATGCAACAAAAAAAGCGGCTATTTTCATAATTGTGCAGCAAGCGCGTTGAAATGTGGCAAATTGTCATTGCACGTTCGGAATTTTTATGTTTGCAAATGGAAAAAACGGAAAATCCATTTAAGCGCATGACTTTAACGGACTGCATATGTTTTGTGTATTTTGTTTTTGTTTAAATTTTATTTTCAGTGTACTCGTTAAAAATTGATTTCAAAGTTACTCATACCTATATATTATACAGTTCCCAATGTGTATGGAATACAGCAAAGGGTTTTTTGAAGCAAATCAGAAATTGACTCTCAATAGTAATAGTGAAATTCAGTCAATTGCGATTTCAGAAACCTCTCTTAGTTCCACCGAGGTGAGCAGATTATAGGCGGAGAAGTAAGGAGACCACTAATGCATCAGTCACAGGAATACCCTCCTTCTCTAACTTTCACAAATTCTTCATGCCTTTATTTCCAGTCAAGATTAAAGCGCACAAAATACAGCTTGTGTAAGAACTAAAGCCGCTCGACCTTCCCAAGCGACATCGCTTCCCTCAATGGACTCTTGAAAAGTTCCAAGACGTTCCGACGTTCTCGAGCCAAATTCTGTCCAGCATTTTGTTCTGGCTCAATAGATATGTAATCAAGCTAAGTTGCCTCAGTTGCCTAAGTTGTCATTACAGAACAAACAGAAAAAGCGACGGTTTGGTATGGTTTGTGGGCTGGTGAAATCATCGGTCTATATTTCTTCAAACTTGATGCCGGAGAGAACGTAACTGTCAATATAATGTAATATATGTCGATAATGGACTATTTCATGTCTGAAATTGAAGCTCGTGTATTGGGCGACATTCGGTTTCACCAAGGCGGCGCCATTTTCCACACATCGCATAAATGAATGGATTAAGTGAAAGAGCACTTCAGTGAGCGGATAATTTCACGTTTTGGGCCGATCGATTGGCCACCAAAATCGTATGAGTTTCAACCGTCAGACTTTTCCCTGTGAGGATATGTAAAGCCCAAAGACTATGCGGATAATCCCGTTTCGATTCAGGCGTTGGAACAAAACGTCACACGTGTCGTTTACTAGTTATCAGTCGAAATGTTCGAAAGAGTCATCGAAAATTAGACTCAACGGATGGACCATCTGAGGCGTAGCCGTGAAAAGTTAATCTTCAAAAAGTATATGCCAAAAAAATGTTCTTTCGAAAGATAATGAACATTAGCCATTAATTTTGAAATGTCTGTATTTTTCCTTAAAAAAATAGGGACCCTCGAAATGGATCATCCTTTACTATGCTACTGGGGTACGAAGTTGATATTGAAATTGTAGCTGTAAATTTGAGAAAAATTAGCGATTTGTTATCTCGGCACCAGCATATGTACATACATGCCACTAATAATTTAAGCTGGAAATCAAGCGCAGAACAATTCTTGCTAACAGACGCTAATTTGGGAACGAAAGGCAATGAATCAGCAGATCTCCCCCTCGACGAACAAAAATAATGTACTTTAAGTCTCTTATTAATCCCATCCTTCTTATTATGCGGCACAGAAACATGGCCCATGATGACCGGAGATGAGAAACACTTAGATCATTCGAAAGAACTGTTCTTTGCAAGATCTTTGGAGCCGTATACGTGAGCAATGAATATCCAAGAATATGGGATCGCGAACTGTATGAGCTCTACGGCAACATGGATATAGTTAAGCGCAATAAAAGCCAATGAGTGTGCTGGTTGAGTCATGCCGTTCGCACGGAAGTCGATGCTCCTGCAATAAGCTCCTTCAATTTGAAATACATGGGTGGTCAATGGAAGCAAGGGTTTTCACGCATTTAATGGAAGGACCAAGCATATAGCAACCTGCCTGCAGTTATGAAGTACAACTAGTATGACCTTGCAGAAGATAGAGGCAAGTGGCGAAGTTTTGTATTTTCGGCTTGGACTGACCCACGGTTCTGGTGTCAAAGAAGAAGAAGAAAATGTGTATAAAAAATACGAAATAAGTTCTCACCTACCTCTATCTGAAATAAGCTGATAGCTTATGTCGTAGGCACAATTAGTGGCGTGATGAATAAGTGCTTGATGGTCAGACATCAATGGGCGAATTTGATTAACCTAGAGGTACACTTTAAAAGGAGGTACAATAACCCATGCGAACCACCGCGACACTTTCTATAACTACACGAACGGATCAAAAATGGCCGATGGAGTGGGCGCCGCGATCTATTTGGAAGAGTTAAGTCTCAAGCGACTTTTCAAACTGGCGAAACTTTCACGCAGAAGTCTTCATGGTCAGGAAAGCTGCTGCAGGCGTCCGCATATATTCTAGGATGCAGTTCACAAGGACATTCCATGAAGCGCAACTGCAGATGAGGTTGTCATAAATGTTATTAGCATGACTACCAAACCAGCTTAGGAAATATGAAATTTCGAAAAGGGCAGACGCACGGATCAGGGTGTGTTGGCGTTAAAGTCGTGCCAGAGACAGGGAGAAAAAGCACGCATGCATTTTACTTACACGTTCTCGAAAAGACTGTAGTTGTTGGCCTAGTCAAAGATCACAACTTACTGTCCGACTTTGTCTAAAACTTGACTTAGATATTTCGGAGCTTCGGAGATCAAGGAACTGTTTGAAGTATCAGAATTAGATATCAACTCTGTATTATACTTCAAAAATGAGCTGACGACCTGCGGGACTTAAATTTCAACTCGTATTAAACACTTTGGCCTCCTCTTTTAACTACAATTTTAGGCTGACCCTTGACCATCCTACACACGCCACAATCATATCATAGCAAACATGATGCCGCTCCTGCACATGTTTCTCAGATACTCATACACTAAATTACAGCGTCTACATAGGACACACGAGAAGCCGGCCGAAACTGGCTTGTTGCAATCCCGAGCTTTGACTTTCAAAACAAGAAATTGCACCTGGTAAGCACCGTTGTACGCTCGCTCATTAGAGTGAACAACATGTTAATGCCGTTATGTTTCAATAAATTACGATTGCGCCAACAAGCGAAATTGCCAACACCACCCGCACAGCAATTCAGCTAAGAACTATACACCACTACCCAAATTGGAAATGGTATGAAATGTTGCTTGTGTGCCATGTGCGAGTATGTGGGTGCTGTGGCAAGGCAAAGTACAAGCACGCCATGCATTGGAACATCTTTTAACGGTGGCAAGTAATTGCCGATCGCTGGCTCACATGCAAAATAGTAGCGTGCGAGTGTACGACTACAGTCCAGTCGGAAATTCGAGTCTGGAGCGGGGTTCTGACACTCTTGATTAGAGGCGAACTGCAACACAGCTGCCACAGCACGCAGGGCAGGCAGCGCTGATAGGAGTAGAGTGTACATGTTGTTGGCATAATTAAAGCCGTTACCGATGCTGGCAGCGAGCACTGTTTCACCAGCAGCTGAGCAATGTCAGCTTGTGAGCCAATAAAAGGCAACTACGTGTGTAAGTGCCTAGGCGTAAGTGCAGAGCAATGCACTTGCTAGCAGATAGACGGCATATTAACAAGCAGTGCGGTTACTTGCCGCTTTCCCCTCACGCCGCTTGCAATCAAACGATTTTCTTTGCATTTCGCTAATTTTGTTTCTGCCATCGAGCTGACAAGTAGCTATGCCTTTCACCACATACAAACGTGCCTACAACTACGACAGTGTCTATGTGGATATGTGTATGTGTCGGTGTGTGCCAAGTGTGGGCTTAGTTCTGCCAATATTTTCATTTTATTTCTCTGCTCTGCACTTTTTCTCACATAAGGTGACCTTTTCTCATTTCTTTTCGACACAAATTTATACCTTTTCCCTACGGTTGCTCACTTTGGCGATAAAACGTATACGTAGTGGCACCCCTCCGCACCCATATGCCACGAATTTGTGCATTTAGGTCATAGGAAAGCTGTTTTCGATGTATTTATTGGACTGTGATAAGCTTATGCTGCAACTGCAGGCAATGAAAGTGGCGCTGGAATGTGTGCAGCAAATTGGACCAATGGAGCGAATTCACTTGAAGCAGTAAGGCATTCGACTGAAGGAACGTATCTTTAGACCTTTGATTAATGTTACATGCATGTATTAGGTGTGTCAAAAAAATAATATTTTTTTTTGCTTGGCACTCTGAAAAAAAGTTATAATTTTTCAATTAAGTTAAGCGTTTGCGAGATATTTCAACCTAAAAAATCAATCCATATTAGGGTGGGTCAAAAAAAGTAATATTTTTTGCTTGGTGCTTTGAAAAATGGTTATAATTCTTTGATTCAGTTAAGCGTTTATGAGATATTCATACTCAAACATTAACGTTTATTAGGTGGGTCAAAATGAAAATTTTTTTGCGCTTGGAACTCCGTAAACTTGGTTGGTGGACACTTTTAAGAAAGGTTCTCCAATAATTAGCTCTAAGTAGTAACGGGAAAGTCTTTCCCCAAACGGTTTTTTAGTTTTTTCTTTTTATCAGTTGGAAAAATTTGTATTTCGTTTCCAACTATTTGCAAAAATATTTCATTTGGTAGATTTTGTACGAAATTTGATGCCCTTCAAAAAGGGTCTAAACCGATTTTTCGCAGTATAAGAACCTATTTTACAGAGTACCGATCAAATAAGTAATTAGTGGTTTTTACTAACACATTCGAGGATATTAAGGGGTAACATGGGTTTGCGGATTTCAAAAAATATATTTTTTAAAACTTCTTAAACTCAACAACATCTCAAAAAATTGTCCTAAATTTTTAAGTTGATCCGAGTAATAGTTTCGGAGATACAGCCTTCATACCTTGTGCGGGTGAGGTTAATTAGGCAAAGTGCGCCGTCTTTAAACGCGCTTTTCTCGAAACTGTGCTTTTGAAGTCGGCTTTCAAGGTTTCTCGAGAACTAAGTACTCATTTCATATTCACTAAAAATTTACTCAAGTCTTTGAGATACATTTTGTAAAGACTTGGGCGAAGAATTTTTCTTCCATTACAGCTATTTGAAAAAAAGAATCAAATAACGCAAAATTGTTTACATAAATTTCCATATTTTTGTAAAAATCTCTGCCAAAAATCCAATTTTTATTTTTGTTTCCTTCGTCCAAGTTCTAGGTAATGGTATTTTTCCTTTAGATAATCCTATAAGGAGTTATCCTACCAACGCCGGCGCATCACTTTTCCGAGAGGACAACGAAGATGGCGTCCCAATAGCTGAGTTAAAAAAATATTTTTCAAAAATTTCAGAATTTCTTTGTTAATAGTGTATTTTTATAACAATGAAAACATCAAATAAAATATTTAATTTTTATATGAGAAAAAATTGTTGAAAAATGGCTTTTTTACCAGAGGTAACCAATTAAAGAGTTACTTAAATATACTGGATATTCTAATGCAGCCTTGTGCACTGATCACCCGAATTTGAAAACTGAAAGAGCACTATAGTGATGATATAGTGATCCTACAGTAAAAATACTTCGGTAAGTTCGTAGTGGTTTTGTCAATTATTGGTAATTTGAGTAAAAATTTAGATATTTTGATGATATATTCCTTTGGCAAAAAAGTATGGAAAAATTCGTAAGTGAACGTAATCGGATCAATGCCAAGCCCACAATCCACCAATAAAATGCCATCACTAAGCACTAAATTAGGATATAAAACACTAATTTTACACAGGGATTCAGAGTAGCAGCGAGCATCTGTGAGCAAAAAGATTTTGAAAAGGTGGGCGTGGCTCCCCACCCTAATAAGTTTAATATATGTAAATCCTAAACCAATAAAATTACAACAATCAAATTCGCCTAGAACAAATACTGTGTGAACTGCTATCGACACTGTGAAAATTAATAAAATCGGATGATAGTCCGCTCACTCCCCATATAGCGGTACTGTTAAAAACTACTAAAAGTGCAAATATTAAATGCGATCGCCGAGATGGTATGAGAGGACTTTAAGGGAGCCGAGGTCAAAATTGAACGATGAGCGTAGCACCGCCCTCTTGAGTGAAATCACATATCTCGAGACACGCTCGACCAATTTCAGCCAAATTTGGTATGTGACATTCCTCTGACATGTTTAACAGTGTGGAAATGAGTGAAGTCATCCCATGTAACGAATTTTTAAATTCTATTTGATTTTTCACTTTCCAGTACATAAATCAAGAAGAAATTGACATAACGGGATAAACCTTTGCAATAGTAATTCCTTAAAAGTAGGTCAGCTTAAAAATTGCCCAAATCCAAACAAAATTGTTCAAGCCCTTATACACCGAATATGTAGACCCCAGTGTCTATAATTGATTTTTGACCGATAGTTTTTGACAATGTATGAGATATATATCTGAAATTCAGAGAGAATACTTCCCTGAAAATATTACCTCTGTGCATTAAAAATTGGTTGAATCGAGTCAATACCTTCCTGAGGCCCCATATACCTAGTATAAAGATTTTCGAACTTCCAGGGACTTTATACCGGAAATATCTCGGCCAATATGTAAGTTATCTCAATAAAATTAAGAGAGAGAGTGATTTTCTTATAATGGTGTATTTTTGTGCTTAGAACCGAATAAAGTCAAGTAAAAACTCGCCGTAGACCTCGTATATCTAACAAGCCTTATGTAACTGAAGATACTTCCCCTTACTTGTAATTTCTGCAAGTTGCAAGAGTATCAAATGTTCGGACATATCCAAACTTAGCGCTTCCTTACTTGTTTTCACATATCTTTATATACCGTTTCCTTACTATTACCACCATATTTTTCGTCTCCGAAATGTTCAGCACGTTTACGCATCATTAGCGTCAAACGGCGAAAATAAGTGTGCATAAAAAGAACGTGAAAAACCGAAAAAGCTACGAAAGCATAAGAAAGAATCAATTGATAGCCACCTTTGCATAGACACCACAGCCATACACACACACACACAGTTACATGCCGATGCTCTAATCTGCAAATGGCGCTGCAAAGAAGCCCGTATGTTTTTGCCACCGAAACGAAATTATCTAGCCATACTTCAACTGTGAGGCACAAACACGCACACAACTGCGCGCAAAGAGAGTTATAAAAATAAGCCAAATGGCAGAAAATGGAAAAATAGCGCAACTATGTTCGGAAGAAATTGCAAGCAAACTTAAAAGACGCCCATAAAACAAAAAGCGACGGGCAGATAGCACCGATCGGTAACTGTGAACACTGTGTACTGCACGGCGCTTGCAACAAACCGCGCAAGCAAGCAGAAAATGGCGAAGTGTAACGAAATGTGCGCACTAAAAACGCTAATTCATCATTCAATTTTCAGTTCGGTCTTTGTTTGCGCGCAGCAGAAGGCCACGTAGCAGGCAGCCAGCGAAACTGTGGTGGCCGTGCCGGTGCCGTTGGCGGTAGTGGCGGCTGTAAAAGTGGCATTGGCAGCAAAATGTTGCAACGTACTGCTGCGGTGGCGCAAAGGATTCGAGAAAAATATCGGTTGGTTGGTCTGTTCGTGGGTTGGTTGTGCGCCAGCACAACTCTTAAAACGTTCGCGAAATGAATGAGTAGCAGTTTTTGCCAACACACACACTCACACTCGCGTACATGCATACATGTATGTAGTTAAGTTGAAGAAATGCGCGCCAATGTTGCATTTGAAGTGTTGGTATGTTTGGCAACAACTTCAAAGTTGCGCAAACAAAACATATGTACCCATGTTTACATATACATACGTGCAACATACGTTTATACGTGCAACATTTGTTAAAAGTAATGAATATTGTGCTGCAATGAGATAATTTATATGTCGTTAGCTGCTGATTGGTGCTACACGGCGCGCCTGCAGTTGCTTATTCACGCATACAGTCGTCACTAAAAGTATGGTAGATGTTTTTTTATAACCTGTATGGGGTATGTTAAGTTTGTCAGGAAGTTTGTAAAATCCAGAAAGACAAGTCAAAAACTCTAGATAAATATTTATATATACTCAAACCGAAACGATAAATAAAAATATACGTGCTTTTCTCCATAAAAAAACTAATAATTTTCAATAACCGCCGCTATCAGACTTTGGGCAAAAAATAGTAGGACTTTTTAATTTGAATTTCGATTATTTTTTCTAAATTTTTATGACCGTCAGTGACATCTGTGCCAAAAGTCACATCAAAATAAATAATAAATAATTTGTGTTAAGTATACCCTTATCTTTCTAAAGTGCATAAGGTGTATTCCGCGATTTTTACGAAGAAAGAAATTTCTCTACAAAGAAGTTCCATTAAGGGGTTACATGAGCTTACAGGCTTCAAAAAATGGAATTTTTTTTAGAATTTTTTTATTGTCTTAATAAATTCTACAACACCTCTAGAATATTGTCCTAAATTTTCAAATTGATCGGGGTAATAGTTTCGAAGATACAGACTTGAGAACTTGTGCGCTCGAGGTCAGCTGGGCTAAGTGCACCGTCTTTGAACGCGTTTTTCTCGAAAATGTGCGGCTGATATTTGTTTATCGCGAGCAAGTGTTTTTTTTTTTTTTGTTTTTATACAAATTATGCAAATAGGGTCGAGAACGCAACCATGTTCAAGCCGACCATCAACATCAACTTATGATCAACACGTCAATGACATAAAGGAATTGGTGCTTGAGAATCGACGATTACCAGTCAGAGATCTCGCAACCAATATCATGCCGCAATTACCGTAACCATCTGATATTAGGTTGTCAAAAAAGTCTTGCGGTTATTTATTGAATGATTTATTGAATTTATTGAAATGGTTTATAATGGTTTGATGACTCATGCCAAGCTCTTGACCGATGCTACGGCTGCTACTATGCCGGTCTCTTTCGACCAATTCAGCGATTTTATCTCAATTTTCGACGACAGGCCTTCCGGAGCATGGGGCATCTTCGACCACCCCTACACCAGAACGAAAACATTGAAACCATCGTCGTGCGGTGGAAACGGAAACTGTATCGAGTCCATAAACTGCACAAATTTTATTGGCGGCTTGAGATGCATTTTTGCCTTTATCGTAGTAGTACTGTAAAATATGCCGTATTTTCTCTTTATTTTGCTCCATGTTTGCGACGCTATAACTCATAAATGACTTAAAAGAAACGACAATCAATCAAACATGTGTTAGCGCGTGAAATGAGCTTTCCAAAAAGGTATAGCATGACCCAATGCGACGAATAAACCTAGAACTACGCGCTTTCAGCGCCAACTAGCGAAAATACCGCAAGACTTTTTTGACAGAAGACCCTGTACGGAAAACTTTTTTATTTGACGAGATATTTTCACGAAATTTGGCACAGGTGATTTTTTAAAACAAATATATAATCTTCTAAGAAAATGTTCCGATCAGACAATTATAACACATAGCTGCCTTACAACTTCTATGGAAAACTATTTTATAGCACCAGGTATCTTAACAAAATTTGGTATGAATTATTATGGAAAGCATTGCTACAACTTCAGAAGAACTTTTTAAGATCAAATCACTATAACATATAGCTGCCATACAAACTGTACGATCCAAATCAAGTTCTATTAAGAAAAACTGGTTTATTTGTCGAGATATATACTCAAGAAATTTGACACGAGCTATTACCCAAGATATTGCTGTAATCTCCACAGAAATTGTTCATATCAGATCAATATAGAATAAAGCTGTCATACAAACTGAACGATCAAATTTAGTCCTTGTAAGGAAAACTCTTTTATTAGTCAACATATTTGCAAGTAATTTGACACACATTACTGCTTGAAGCGGAGGTATAACTCCTTTAGAAATTGTTCATATCGGACTACTATAGCATATAGGTCATACAAACTGCACAAACAAAATCAAATTCTTGAAGGGAAAGTTCTGTATTAGATAAATTATCTTAATGAAATTTGGCACAAATAATTGGCCGAGATGTCACTATGAACTCCAAAAAAATTGCTGAGATCGGATCACTATAACATTTTTCTGTAATAACAGAACCGACCCAAAAAATTAAAAAATAAAAATAAAAATAAAAAAATTAATAAAATAAATAAAATACTAATCAACTGTACTTCAATGTTCAATATTGGCCTCTCTGCTATAGAAGTTCCCTCCTATGAAGAGGTGACGAAGACTTATTGAAATATTTTCCAAACTGAGCGACAGTGACAAAAGAATTTTTTAAGTAACGCCAGTAAATAGTTTCGTATATATGTACATATGTATGTATATGTACACAATCACTTACCTCGTTCTCTTCACTTCTTTTGCCTGTTCAATTATCTTGAGCTCTTACTATTTTGTCACAAAAAAAATTACAATAATTGCTTTTAGATAAAAAAAAGAATAAACGGTAATTGATTAAAAATGCTGTATAACTGTAGCACAGCAGCTAGCAGATGCATAAAAATATACAAACATACATAAAAAGCATTTTGCAAATCATTTTCGCATTTGGTGAGCTACCCAGTAGGTTAGGGTGAAATTTTAGTACATACGATTAAATAAAAAAATAATATAACTATGTTAAAACTCTAAACAACAAGACATTTAGAGTTTATATAATTAGAAATATACAAAATAAAAATATAGAAGAATTTTTGCTGATTTGAAACCTTTCAACTGCTGGCACCACAGCAAACTCACGCTTATGAATAAAGAAACAAAAAATAATAATTTTAAAACTAATTTCCCTACTTCAAACTACTTGCGCTTAAAAACAAAAAAAAAACAAAAACAATTTTTATTCTTTTGCTAATTTCCGTACTTCTCGAACACTTAGCTTTGAAATCCAACTTTAAATCTTCACAATTCTTTTGCCAAACTAGTCGCTCTTTGACTACTTCTTTCAGCAGCTAATGGTGATTTATTGCGCATAAACTCTGCTCCAATTCTACTTTGCGCATTTTTCGCTTTCAACGCAATTACTTATTACAGCTTCAGCGAGTAAACCATTACAGATTTATATTGCAACATTACATTGAGTGGTTGGAGCGCATTTAGTTGCTTTGTCTGAAAACATAGGAACACACAACAGTGAGGTGAAAAAGCGAGGCAGTGTGGAAAATTTATATTTTTTCAAGCACCAATTAGGGCGTGTAGGCAAACTAGTCCGATTAAAACTAGTTTGTGACTAGATACTTTTGTAGTGAAAGGGGACCAGTTTACAGAACTTCAGATTTTTATTCAATAATAGCAAAAATATTCAATGAACTGGGTTTTTTATAATTCAAAGATTTTATTCAATTAAGCTTAGAGAATAGAAAATCTGAATTAAAAGCTTTAAAAAGAGCTTTATGCTCAAATGCTAATAGATCTTATTTAAAAGGAAGATTTGATTTTTTGAAAAAGAAATGTATTTTATTGGTTCTTTTGAACTAATCATCAACTTGATATACATAATTGATCCTACACTCTTGATCAAATTTGACCCGGACTTGTCGCACTCAAACGAAATTGATATTATTTTTTCCTAGATTGATATTGATGACTTTTTTTAAGAAACTAGGCTAGAAAATAGCTTTATTGGCATCAGATAGATAGCAGATAATCTCAATGAATCCTATGGATCGACTCCTCACCTTTTGGTTAATGTTTTGGGTAAGAAGGCTGTCAATGTGTCCTTTTCAAATGATTTTGTTAAAACGCTGGGCGAGAAAATCACCATGTTGGCATGGATAGCGCTTATGGATCGAACCAACAAATTTTGATTAAAGTTTCGGTTAAAGTTTTGGTTAATATTTTGGTTAATGTTTTGGGTATGAGACGTATCAGTGCTAAAACTGAATGTCTTTCTTCACAAACACGAAGCCAAAGTCACAGCTCAGCCAGCATATTCGCCAGATCGTAATGATTGCTTAATCTTTGAACCTGAAAATAAACTTGCTTACGTTCAAATAATAAAACCCTTTTTTCAGGTTGATATGACTCGCATTCAAAAGCTACTCCTCAACTACATCCAACCGCACTACTTCACTGCAAAGATACTGCTCACGACTGCCACATATATCTAAGTAGTATGTGGGTGAGAGAGTGCATAAGTCTGCATGTACGCTTGCGTCTTACAGTTCATTTGCAAGGTGAAAGCCTTGCTACACTTCAATGCATTTGCTATTTATAAAATTTAATTTCACTCGCTTCTCAAACTTCTTCCGCACTCGCTTTATCTCGCAACACTAACCTTTTTGTTTCAATTGAACTTTCGTTTGCTGCTCTTTTATGTGTGTGTGCACGCCGCTTTCTTTCTCATTTGCCATGAGTTGTGTGCATTTTCTTTTCCTGTTTTTTGTTTGGGTGTAATTTGAAGAGCAATTTCAATGTGCTTAACCTGACCCTCATTGAATAGCTGAATAGTTGCGAAATCGCTCTTTTGCCACTCTAATGCAATTACTTACTTTTTGTAAGACTCCACCGTCCCCCGCCCCCTACGTAATTGCGTAAATGTGCTTAGTCTGGTGAATGTGCTTTTGTTTTTTTGTTGCTATGCTCTCACCTCCATTTGCAACTTCATTTATTTGCGTAAAATTTGTACGAGGCTGAGGTTTGAGTGGCCCATTCACTATTGAATTGAGAAATTCAATGAATCTTTTGATGGCATAAAGCAAGTTGAAAGTTCCCTTGGAGATCTGGTAATTTTCTGATTCAATTTGCAATGTAAAACTAAGCCTATTTCGTGGGTGATGCGTCGGTGAGTGTGTGTGTATGTGCATGTGGGAGCAGACAGACCCATAACGCACAACAAAGTCCCAACAAGACTAGCCCTTTATTTGCCTCTTCCTTCATTTTCATTTTAATGTTTCTGTTTCTGTTTCTGTTTTTGTTTCTGTTTGTTTTCCAACTCTTGAATTATTTAATTTGCGCATTCCTGCTGATTAGAAATGCAAAGCTAATATTGGGGCAGGTAATGCTGGCGCACAGACTCGTGCATGCATACAGTTAGTTCAACACACCTGCTTAATCAACAGTGAGTCGCTATTGTCTAATACAGTTTTAAAAATAGGAAAGGAAACTTCAATTGTATCAAGAGTTGTGCAAAAGTCTGGTGGGCATTTTATAGTATATGCATAGACTCCAAAGCAGATGGCTCAACAGAGATAGTGTTCGTTTCTTGGAATATAATCATGAATAGAATTTAGACACTAAATATCCATAAGGCGATTATCTCTTTTTGAGAGCGAATTATGTCGGACGTTCAGCTGAAAACTTATTCGGTCTCCTTTTGGTTTAATAAATCTTTAAAAACTTATATATAAGAACACTGTTTGCGGATTCGTTATCGCTTAGTAGATACACAGAATTTTTGATATTACGTTTGCCTTAGAATATTTTGACCGAAGCGAAGATATATTGTTTGGAATAAGTCTTAAACAAAGAAGTTGTCTTAGCAATACTCGAGACAATGAAGAAGATGAAATATAATAGTAATAAGCAGACAAGTTAATATCAAGCTACAGTAAACAGTGACATATATACCGCTCTACTACAGGGAGGTGCAGATCTAATATCTCGTAAGCTCCTAAAATGTATAATGCCTGTGTCTGCTTTGCTTAACCTTATAGACCGATCAGTCTAACATACTTCCTATTAAAAAGTATGAAAAGGATCTGCGATGATCTAATCAAACGCCATATTCCACCCAACCATTTGGAGTTCAAGCAGCACGCGTACGTCAAAAGGAAATCAGTTGATATCTCCCATTATAATAAAGTGGGATAGTCGGATTTACCTCACCGGCATTCATTGACGTGGAAGGAATAATCAGAAATTCCAGAACGACTGCGCTTATATGATAATCGCTTCATTTAATAATAAGCTTCCTCTGTACAGGAATGAACTTCCATCATTTATCGCGGCTGATGGAAGGAAGCCTTGAGATCGCCGCCAGCTGAGGGAAGGGTCACGGCATAACTGCCAATCCAGAGAAAAAATGTCGAAATTCAATCTTCCCTCCTTTATTAATAGAACTATTGCAGTCTCGAGCAATGTCAAATATCGCGGAGTTATCTTCCATAAAAAACTAAGAACACATTCAGAACAGAACTTCGAATCTGGAACAATTGCAGAAGAGATACTGCACCAAAGGGAGGTTTGCGGCGCCATACTCTGTATTGCCTCTACACATGTGTCTTCCCCACACCACTAACATGTTGTGCAGTGGTATGGTGAATGGTATTTCCGAAAAATATTAAACGGATCTGCTTACACGGGATTCCTCTGAAAGCTATCCTCTGAAAGTTATCTCTGATATCCGGCCAATACGTATACAAATGAAGTATGAGGCCAGGCGGCTCATGATCTTAGGCAATTTTAGTCAGATTCGGCGCATCGTGAGCTTTACATCAGATGCGACATGGAACTCGGGCTAAATTGACAAAGCGAACGAGAAAGGAAGGCCTATGAGGAAGTAAGCCCAACGTTTCCATTTTCCAATAGGAAGGAATGGATCAATCTCTGCTCTTGCTAGGTTATGCAGCAGGCAATAAGGAAGATGAGCTGGCCCGATTCGCAGCTGGAAACCCAATTCCTTAAGCCTTATATCATACATCTCTTTTAATGGTTATTTGGAGTAATGAACCTTAGAGGAGCTCCAAAGTTTCGAACCACAAATAACACATGACATTCCAAAAAATTACAGGCTGAAGGTTGTCAGTATTGTAGAGGTCAATACAGGGCACCTAGTCTCAAGATCCCAGTTTCAGAAATTGAGATAAGTGGATGAGGCGGAATGCAGAGCTTGCACGGATGATAATGAGACGCTGGACTATTGTCTATGCGAACGCCCAGTCTTCAGCCGGATGAGACGGGATATATTCATGACTCCCAATGTTCCGACTTAAGAAAAGACCTAGCTGACAAGGTGGAAAAACAAATCAGATTTGTTACCAAAATGACTGAGTTGCTGAATAAAGACTTCTTTGGTTACTACATGGGAACACAACGGACCTATAGCTCTTCTTAGAACGACTGCCAGCGGTTTGATACTTATGCGGCTCCTATCAACAACCTGCCAATCAAACGGTTCAGAGGTCGCCCGAAGCAGTGGCAAGTGGTGTGGACTACCATGATGTAGGTGCTTTATTGAATAATTTTTCGGAAACATAAAATAATTTTCGAAAATTTGTGAAACAGAAATTGTGAGTTTCAAGCGAATTTGTACCATGGAAAAACAGTGAGTACTCGACCTAAATCCTTTAGATTAATTCTTTTGTTTAAACCAGAGGCTTAAGTATAGATGTACCGCTCACTGTGTTTTTAGTAGAATATGACCAAAATTATATCAGCGAAGGGATATTTTCCTACAAGCTTAATCTCAAAATAAAAATAATAAAATTCAATAAAACAATAGTAAAATTTAATTTTATAAAAATCTTTCAAAATGGCACTCGCCAAGTCGCACTTAATGCAACCAAAGCAATAAGAGCAACAACAACCAGACTGGCGTCAGTTTGGCGCGTGCGATTTCCCTCTCTTAATTCGCGTTCAATTCTTCCGCCATCTGTCAAAATGTCGGCATTTGTCGGTAAACGCTTCGGTTGCTTTTGTTGAAGTTGAGTTGCTCGCGGCGGCATTGCAGTCGGCTTCAGTGCGTTGCACAAGAATAAGTATGTACAAATGTGCACTTATAGCGGAAGAAAAGTGCAAAAACAATAGCAAATGGAAAACACTTTGCCAGAGATTACTTTACCATCGCGAATATGCAACCGCCTTAGCGCTGCATACGGCAAATAAATTTTTATTATAGCTACTTGATTTGAAAATGTGCGCGCTTCTGCTTCTTCCTCTTCTTTTTATTCTTCTCGCGTTGGGAATGCGCATCGAAATCACACAGTGCATTCAAGTTTCAAATCCGCGGCGTGCACATAAATATAAATATAAACAGGCAACAAACGAGCGCACATTTCGTACACACTAACTTGTGTTTATTGGTGCTTGTGCCCAATTGATGTGTGCGTGTGTAGGTGTTTTTTGTGCTTATTTATTTTGTTTCATTGTAGTGGTGTATCTGCTTTAATGTTTATTTTAAAGCCTTGAACTTAATATACAAACTTATATGGACATTAGGGTGGGTAAAAAAAAATTTTTTTTTAGTTAGAATTAACCTATTTACACAAAAAGATTAATCCCTGAGAGGTTGTTTTTTTTATTCTTTTTTCTACATAAGCAATACATAAGAATCTGTTTTCATTAAAAATATTTCCTAAAAAATCTACCTCAGAAAAATTTGTTTCAATTCATAACTGTATATAATATTTAAAAGTTTTTAAAAGTGAAAAGAGTCAAAACATACAGATACAAAATAAATTAGAAATATTTTCCCCTGTATAGAAATTCATCAGAAGCCCTTTAGCATTTCCTCTTTTTTATTAAACATTTTCGAGACGCTGATAGACTGATAATAAAGTGACCTATTCTGAGTGGACGCTGTCATGCATACTATCCTCTCATATCTGGAGGAAGTCATAAGGTTTAAAGAACTCGTTGTTGAGATCTTCTCACTTATAAAGAGAGTTCTCAATAATGCCTTTCCGGAAGCAGTTGTAACAGCAGTACGGTTCTGGACTTAAATCGAACCACAAACAACTTATTTTCAGTGTGGAATGAGTAGCGTAAGTAGGGACACCTCATCAGGCGGAGTTATTTTTCCTCTTCTATAGAAGTTAGTAATCAAAGAACTGCTGAAAAAACTTGAGGATCATGGCTGTCGAGTGATTGCCTATGCAGACATTTAGAGTCAAAGAAAAGTTCTAGAACCATGTACGAGTTGACGCAGTGGTATCTCAGCATTGTAACTATTTGGGCAGCCGAACCTGGTCTTGCTATTAAATAATTTTTTTTCTTTTTTTTTATTAAAAGATCTTTAAAAATCGCTCTGGATAGGAAGCTGTCTTGGAATGCAAGCGATGAAGTTGTTGACTTCTTTACGGATGGGTAAATGCTTGGAGGGAAGGTTGATAGAGGGGAGGTAATATCAGGAACTCTCTATTAACTTCAGTTTCAGACTTCTTGACTTTGTAGTGTTGTTCAAGTCAACTTTGGGGTTAACTTTCTGCTGCGGAGTATAGGCTCCTTCAGAGAAGTGATTATTCACTCCGATAGCTGGTTAAGAAAACCCAACCACAATGGCAGCAAGTCACTATGTCATAACACTAGAAAATGTGCCAGGCCAGCAGAATCGCAGATAACTATGAAGCTGATGAGTTGACAAGGAAAGGTATCCTCGGCTCACTATCAGTAGAATATAATCGTGTCGGTGTTCCCTCTGTGCTTGTGGTCTACTACTGGACTACTATCAGTTCATATGCTGGATCTTTTTGGCCCAAGGTCGATCATTAGAGATCCAGTAAGCTCTTCGTCCTCAAGACGAGGACTGTTCCGCTTTTGCTAGAACAAGGCATAAACAGTTGGGAGATCACCCTTTCAGATATCCCATCCAACTGGCGGTGGTATCAAAATCTTCTACATAGGTGTTTCTTTTTTCAAATGTTTGTAAACTCAAAAAATAAAGTTGGAAAATTTGATAGCTATTACTTATTTAAGCTTGAGTGGACTACTCATACGCCATGTCATACGAAAATCAAGCAAGATTGGGTTACTCATACGCCAAGCCAAACGAAGGCGAACTAAGCGTAGGTTACACATACGCCATGTCATTCGAAGGCCAATTAAAAATTGGTTACGCATACGTCATGTTATTCAAAGACCAAATAAGAGTGTGTTACTCATACGCCATGTCATGGGAACACCAATTAAGAGTCGGTTTTTCTAGTAGGGAGAAGCATCACAAGCTGGATTACGGAACTTTAATCTGCTAAACCTAACCTTCTTGGGAGGGGCAGGGCAATTAAGTCTCCTTTAATGTTCAGACTAAAGGACACCTAATCTGTTTTAAAAGTCTCAATTTTAAATATGTGTGTCAGATGAAAATGCAGGTCCCCATCTCCTCTGTCTATCCCAGAGTGGATTTCTAATATAAATATGTGGGTACAGTGTCCTTCGGATGAGGAATTCACCACTTCTGCCACATTTTGGTGTTCTTGTTCCTTTCCTCTGTCTTTGCCAATACTGTTTTAGGCGCTGGTAGCTGATTAGCACTCCGTCATACATGAAGTGCCATAGTAGTGGGCCTAAGGCTGAGTTTTAAGGTACTCCACTCGAGAGAGAATAACTCAAATATCAACAATGGTATGGGCAACTAGAGTTTTGCTGACTTAAAAAGTCGAACACAGAAATTGTATTTTTATGGCTTCACCAAAAACTACTTATAGTAGTTCAAGTGCGATCTCTGGATAAGCCATCGAACCTAACCTAACTTAGATTTATTTTAACCCATATTGTCAATTAGATTTTTGGTTAACCCTAATACACACATTTTCTTATAAAAATGTACAAATATATAGCTATAGTAATACCTATAAGAAAAGATATATACAAGTATATAACCTCCATAGTGCGCGTCAACTTGATTTATTGCATTTTAAATATCAACAGCAAGGACAAGCGTATGTTTTGCCGGAATAAAAATAAAAATAAAGTTTTAGGAAAGGAAAAATAAAAGCAAATGTATGACAGTGACACTCTCAGAGGCGAAGTAATGAGCAATGCTTGTGCCGTTTATCTTAATCAAACAATGCAACTTGAAAATTTACTTGCCTCATTTCATTCTTAAACCCCTTCAACTTCCTATTCTATTTGCTGAATTCCTTTAGAGTGTTTATAACGTTTGTATGTATGTACAACTGAAAATGCATAGTACGTAATGTATATATGTCTGCTGAGACAGAAGCTTAAGCAATATATTGTAAAGCAGTGTGTAATTACAACAAATACAAGCAAGGATTGGTAAGAATTTGACTAAATCAAACAGTAAATACTCTAGCGAATTGTAAAAGCTTTGAAGGTGTGAAGATGCTTGAAAAAATTTCGTGATAAAAAGTTTAGTACCAACATTTATTCGGTATATGGAGGTTTGAAGAAAGTTTCGACAATTTGGTCGCTCAATTCTTGGGGTAACGGTCTGAATTTTTGCACACATTATTTTCTCTTAAAAAAGCTGCTCGTTTGTCGAAACCGAAGAAATCGGACCACTAGAGCATATAGCTGCCTCACAAACTGACCGATCTAATACCTGTCCTTGCATAGAAAACTTTTTTATTTGACTAGATATTCTCACGAAATTTATCACGGATTGTTTTTCAAGCAAATGGAATAATATCCGAAAGAATTGTTGATAACGGACCACCACAGCATATAGCTGCCATACAAATTGAACTATCAGATGCATGCCCTTGTATAGAAAACTTTTTTATTTGACGAGATATATTCGCGAAATTTTACTGAGATTATTTTTCATGGTTACGGTACAATTTCTGAAGAATTTATTCAGATCGGATTACTATAGCATATATCTGCCATGTAAACCGACCGATTAAAATCAATATATGATATTTTATACCATTTTATGCTATACGGAATTCACCTGTGGAGGGTAATATAGCTTCGGTGTAGTCGAAGTTAACATTTTTTTCTTTTTTTACTCAGTAAAATATGCAAACTTTAGGATTTTAATATGAAATGAACCATTGACATACAGTTAGCACACTAAAATCGATTGTGGCTATTTCTGTAAGCGATTTGCAAATATGGAGACTACCATACATCTTTGCATTGAATTTCCTTTGTTAAAAAAAACGCCGTTATTACACTATACATATTTCGAAATGTATTTTTTTTTTACTCCCCCGTCCTCTTTATATAAACGCCAATTCTCACTTCCATTTCCGACTGTTGCATACTTCCTTTCCTGCTCCACTACCCACACCACACACGCTGTCTGTCCACGTTTTCTGCACTGCATATTTTCGGTCTATTTAAAAGCACATTGCACAAAGTAGCACACTTCCTCTGTTCTGGTAGCAGTTTCTTGCAACAAATGTTATATTGCATTGCTGGCATCCGTTATACAGCTGCAACGCACGAACAAACAAATAAAGTGCTTATACAAAACAAATATGCCGTAATAGTGGCTTAATACTCACAAAGCATGAGAGGCAGAAATAAAAGCAACAACAAGAACTTCTTGCAAGTTGAAGGAAGTGCAATAAAATGATTTCAATGGTATTTAAGCAAAGTTACTACTTGTAACTGATTTCAAATCACGTACAGTTATAAAGGGTGATTTTTTAAGAGCTTGATAACTTTTTAAAAAAAAAAAACGCATAAAATTTGCAAAATCTCATCGGTTCTTTATTTGAAACGTTAGATTGGTTCATGACATTTACTTTTTGAAGATAATTTCATTTAAATGTTGACCGCGGCTGCGTCTTAGGTGGTCCATTCGGAAAGTCCAATTTTGGGCAACTTTTTCGAGCATTTCGGCCGGAATAGCCCGAATTTCTTCGGAAATGTTGTCTTCCAAAGCTGGAATAGTTGCTGGCTTATTTCTGTAGACTTTAGACTTGACGTAGCCCCACAAAAAATAGTCTAAAGGCGTTAAATCGCATGATCTTGGTGGCCAACTTACGGGTCCATTTCTTGAGATGAATTGTTGTCCGAAGTTTTCCCTCAAAATGGCCATAGAATCGCGAGCTGTGTGGCATGTAGCGCCATCTTGTTGAAACCACATGTCAACCAAGTTCAGTTCTTCCATTTTTGGCAACAAAAAGTTTGTTAGCATCGAACGATAGCGATCGCCATTCACCGTAACGTTGCGTCCAACAGCATCTTTGAAAAATACGGTCCAATGATTCCACCAGCGTACAAACCACACCAAACAGTGCATTTTTCGGGATGCATGGGCAGTTCTTGAACGGCTTCTGGTTGCTCTTCACCCCAAATGCGGCAATTTTGCTTATTTACGTAGCCATTCAACCAGAAATGAGCCTCATCGCTCATCGGACACGGACGCGAAACACATTTCGAACCGAACACTGATTTTGGTAATAAAATTCAATGATTTGCAAGCGTTGCTCGTTAGTAAGTCTATTCATGATGAAATGTCAAAGCATACTGAGCATCTTTCTCTTTGACACCATGTCTGACATCCCACGTGATCTGTCAAATACTACTGCATGAAAATCCTAACCTCAAAAAAATCACCCTTACAACGTCTAGCTGAAGTGCTGATCACCCACTGTGTCTGTGTGTGCTTGTATATAAATTTTCTTGCTTGCGTGTGTGAGCGCCTTGCAATTGTTACTTGAATTACACTGTATTGCAAGCCATTGGTATTTTGCTTGCGTATGTGCTTGCCACTCAATTGCATGTAGTCGAAAATATTCAAGTGAAAATTTGAGTAATTCGCAATAACTCAATTTCAACTACCGCATTTGTATGTATTGTACGTACGTATGAGTGCATGATATCAATGCAATAAATTAAATAATAAAATGTTTTCTAAATATTACAGTGCTTTATTTTTATTACCTTTACCGAATTTCCTTAGCCCAAAAGTGTTTTCGTATGCATCGCTGGCCACAAGAAGTAGCTGTGGTTGTGTGTCCGTTTATTGCTTGGCAAATAGAATTTTATATTTTGACTTTGATATGGCAAATTGACAGTTATTTATTTTATTTTTGAGAAATTTATTATCTCTACAGTGTATTTTAGCAACTTTTCGATTATATTGAATGTAATAATTCTAATTAAATAGCATAACAGATGGCTTAAGTGCACTTCTATTAATTTGATATGCATATGTGTAAAGTTGTGGAAAATTTTTTAATACACATAGTACATACATATGTATGTACATATGTTATAATAAATTTTCCAATTTCTTTCAATTTGCGATATTTAGAAACATGTAATATGAATTGATAAACAAATTTGTTTAAATAACAAAATCTTCTGAGTTTTTTTCAAATATTTGTAAACTCGGAAATACCATTTAAACATTTGATAGCTTTTACTTATGGGTGCTTCAATGGATTACTCATACGAAATGTCATACGAATATCAAGTAGGATTGGGTTGCTCATACGCCAGGCCATACGAATACGAAGTAAGTGTAGGTTATTCATACGCCATATTGGACGAGAATCCAATATAAGTGCGTTACCCATACGCCTTGTCAGACGAAGATCGAATAAAAAAAAGTGCGTTACTCATACGTCATATCTGACGAGAATCGAATATAAGTGCGTTACCCATACGCCTTGTCAGACGAAGATCGAATATAAGTGCGTTACTCATACGCCATGTTACGGGAAGACCAAATATGAATAGGTTACTCATACGCCATATCGGACGAAAATCGAATATAAGTGCGTAACTCATACGCCATGTCACCCAAAGACCGAATAAGAGTATGTTACTCATATGTCATGCAAAGACGAGTTAAGAGAGGGTTACTCATACGCCATGTTAAAAAAACACCAAGAACAACTAGGTTACTTATAAGCCATGTCATACGAATATGAAGTACGACTGAGTTACTCATACGTCATGCTACAAGGGGATCAAGTACAATTAGGTTACTCATACGCCATGCAGACGAAAGTCGTACACAATATAAGTGTGTTACTCACACGCAATGTCATACGTGGAGCAATATTCTGTGCATGTATGTTAAATTATCACCACATCTTTTTTTACTGTAAAAAATACTTGCTATATCTCCAGTTCTAATGGTTTTACTATGATGCACGAATGCTACGTTACTTTCACGTATCGCGCGTAAAGCGCTAATGCAAAATAAGTATTGTAATTATATATGTATGTATCATAAGCCTTGTATTAGTAAGCAAAATGTCAATATAATCGTTACATGAACCGTGAACTGTGTAGCAGTAATTAACTGCATATATTAAGTACATTAGGGTAGTTCTTAAAAATGCAAAAGTCTCGGTTTTTTCCCAATTTTATTCACTAAATCTGTATTAAAGTACCATACAATTAAAAAAGATCACATATTGACCTTCGGTTTCACTAGAACATTATAAAGCTGAGTCTTAAGACTGAAACAAGCAAAATGAATTTTTCTCCCATACCCAAAATTTATATATTATAACTTATACTTATAACCAATCAATTTTTCTCGTGCTAGTATTCCCTTAATTGACTGCAATCTTTTGAAGTCTCGCTCTATATCTGTAAATCTGTTATTAAAAAATATCTACCACTTGAGCACCACCCTCATATGCGTATATGTAAATATTTATCATTATGCCAGCATTAACCAATTTGCACTAATTATCGCCTAAAACAATTCCCTTCTCATAGTAAAGTTAATATTTATTTTCAAATATTTACGCTGCCAGCAAATTCGACAGCTGCTAATGCGCTGCCGTTTATTTGATTTAGTGCCAATGGAATTGTAAATATATAATGTTTTGCTGGCTATAATCAGCGAGTACATTTTCAGGTTATGACCTGTATATTAATAACTGCTTGCTAATATTATAAATATTCATTTTTGCTAATAACAGTTTTTAAAATTCTGCACATTTATTTATAGTTTGCTATTTTCGGGGTATCATTTTCTGTTTTTGCTAAATAATATATTATACAAGTATATGTACGGTAACAAATTAACAGCTAATAGCACTCAAACCTATAGAAAAACAAGTAGGAAAGAGTTAAACAACAATTTTAATTCCCATCAGCGAAAATTATATGAAAATCATAATCAAAATATTCCCTGAGCTTCATTAAGGCAGCTTATATAACATGACCTATATACAAAGAGTAAATTAAACCAGATGTTTGAGTATTTAGATATTAGTTATATGGGGCCTAGGTTAAGTTTTTAGCCGATTCTATCCTCTTTTGATACAAAGAAACATCGTTAGGCGAAAAACACGCTCACACAATTTAATTAAGGTAACTCATACGTTTGCCGACGTATGTAGTATAAAGTCGACCAGAAGTGTGAAAATCTTTATATTGACTATTTGGGGGCTTAGCAAAGTATTGAATCGACTCAACCGATTTTACTACTATGTCCTGAAATCATATGGCTCAGATATATCTTAATATTAAGGCCTATTGTCAGTTGTGGACAGAACGGCGTTGACAGCAGCAACAGGAATGCGCCAGCCAAGCTACCACTGGGAGGGTAAAACCTTGCAAGATTTGAAGACATGATCAACCTCCCCCGAGACAAATTCCGACTCTATGCCGCGCTCTGTACAGAGCACAGCAGGCACAGAAAGCTCTTGTCCAACATGGGTATAGTCTTTTGCCCTAACTGCCGGTTTGGCGACATGGAACAGGAAACTCCAGAATGATTCTAGATCCTCTAGCAATTTGTAAAAGCAGGCTCAAGCCCCTAGGTTTCTTCTACGTGGACCCGGATCACATCAGCTCAGTCACACTCTGCAAGGCCTTGCAATTGTTCAGAGTTCTGGATCTTTGTAACCATATGTTATATAGGAGAGGCCACAATAGACTATAAGATGCAGAGAAAAGCCTCAGTTACTTTCCATCGATCTATCTAAAAAGGATTATCATCGAAACTCTATAATATATGACACAGATTGATTGATATTTTCAATAAAAAGTTCGCAATAGGAATCGGGGTACTCATATTCGGTATCCGCAGGCTTGAATAGCTTTAATTCGATTTAGATAATTTTTAGTGATAAGGTGGAAACCTCAAAGTCACTATTCGCGCAAAGTTTTAATCAAATACATAGCACCTTATGCCATGCCCATCCCTGTGATCTCCAAATAAGGGATCTAAATTTGCAGATTCGGCAAATGGGAATCAACAAAAGCGGACAAAATGGATAGAGCATCTTGCAATGTTGGACTACTTTCAAAGCTTTGTGGGAAGGGACATGATGACCGAGTTGAAATCCAATTCAATAGTAATTTGTCTTCGGACCTGAAGAACTGCGCGAGATATTTTAGCGGGAAATCTACACCGCACCCTTTGGTATACAAAGCCAAACGAAGTGGTACCCGATGGCCGCGCAAAAGCCCGAGCACCACTTATTTTCACCGATGATGGGGTTCAGAGTCTCATCATTAAAGATTTTGCTTAAATGTTTGGCCGTGATGATGCTAAAGCACCCAGGTTTGACGGGAATAAGCTTCTTCACCAAGGTCCTCAACCTGTCGCTAACCACTCTTCGAATACGCGAGAGTGGTCCGACTACTGAAACCGAACTGGCTACTCCCGACTTTCGCTCATTATCTGAGCTTAGCAAACCACCTGCTTTCGAAAAGCGCACAGCACCACCATAGCACTTAGTGTTACAAATGCCCAGATAGTTCGTGGTCTCAACACAAAACCACCTTGATAGAGGACAATCTTCATAGCGCTGGATTTGTCAAAAGCTTTTGACACAGTCAACTATGTACACACTACTTGAGGACATCGAAAAATCTATGCTCCTTGCAGTGTTGAAGAGGTGGACTATGAACTACCTGAGGGGTCGACAATCATGCGTACTGTTTCGAGGTAAGAACTCAAAATTGAGAAAAACAAAACAAGGGGTTCCTCTGGTTGGTGTGTTCTTTCCGTTGCTGTTTAACTTTTATATTTCAAAACTCCCTTAACCAATTTCTATTCACCTCATAGGCTATGATGAATTGAAAGTCACAAGGTGACTTCAACGAAAGCTGGCAGCCAGCTGGCTCTTTATGGACGTCGGGCAATAGAATCGATGATCCGATAACGATCTACGAACCTTTTCTAACTTTTTATGTTATGGGTATCGTTTTTTAGTTATGGACATCGCTCTTACTCAAGTTAAAGTCAAATAAAAGCTCTCAACGAGTCACTGCTCCCTTTATCAACTCATTTAACTTTAATTGAATAAAAAGCAAGTAAAAAACGTTTCCCCTTTTGTTTCTTTAAATGAGCTCCAGCAGTTTTTGCGAAATTCTAATAGAGATTATAGCAAAAAAGAGTTATCAAACATTATATGTGTTACATTAAACATTAATAAACATAATCTCGCTGACCATAAAAAATGAAGCCGCTGAAAAAGAGCTGAACGGCTTACAACTTTTTTAGAATGTCGCACGGTTTTCCCCGTGTTTAATGCTTTTTCACACTTGAAAGACAAATGCCGTGTAAACGAGAAAAAACGTGTAAAAATGGTATTCAGCGAAAACGTTGCATAAAGTCAGGCGCACACATGCGAATCTGCTGACATACCTGCATGCGACAAGCGCACACACATGCGCACATACAGACACACACATACGTACATACGGACACACACAGACGATGTTTAAACGCAGCGAGAGCGCCACGAGCAACGCAGCGACGCAACAGGAGGGCCGCAGCAGGACGCGAATGAATAATAATAGTGCGCAATTAGTCAAGCAGCTACACACGGCTGCCAGCTCGAGTTTGTGCTAAATTTAATTGTATGTCCGTATATGTGTGCGTTTGTGTTTACATGCATGTAGTTGCGCCTGTGTATACGAAATGGTGCTGCACTAAGTAAAAACCTTACCAGCTTAATATGCGCTTGCTGGAACGTGTTTAATCAGTGTGACACAAACGCACACTCACATTTATTTCAACACACACACACACATGCTAACACTTTCCGTTTGTCTTTTGTTTTTTGTTTTGTTGCTAATGCCGGCGATTTTTTGTGTGTGCTTGCCATGGAGGAGCAGACAGCAAAGCGTTAGACAGGCGACATGTACATGGCACATCCTACTTAATGTCTCCTTTATTACATGGAATTCATCAGCAAATCCTGGATTGTCCTGAATTATACCTCGTGTCATCCTAGATTAAATGCACACTTTGAACTCCAGCACTTTATTGTTTTCTTCTCTTTTTTGTTTCTATAAAATTTAATTATTTATAAGCTAGCTATATTTCAGCATGCCAGTTGTGTATTAATGCTTGTGCGTATGTGTGTGTGCGTGTCTGCGTTTAGTTTGTGTTTGTGTTTTAACTGAATTAGAGAAAGCGGACACACCGTTTAGTTAATGAATGAGCGGAATCCATTGCCTTGTTGCAGCAAAGTTTTTGTGCTTTTCGCAGGTAAATAAATATTTACAGTTATTTATATGACGTGAGCGATAATTCTTTGTTGTGCGAAGAGAAAAAATATTTCAAGTTTTAACATATATAAAATCAATAAAATACATACATCGTACATATAAACAAATGAAACAGAGAATTTTCCTAATCTTAATAAGACTTTCTTAACGATTTCAATACATCTCATCACATTATACATATACCCTTAAAAAATAAATATGTTATATATATGTATTTATGTGCTAACATGTATCGAATGACAGGTGGTATTGCAGATGGAAGTAATCAGACCACCGCCACAAAAAATCATGTTTTGAGAAGCTCTGTGAAGGAGCAAACATTGACCCTTATGAAACTGCTTACAAACAACCTAAAGATGCATCTTTTATGGGAAAATCCGATGACAAATTACTCCTGAAACACGATCAGAGTTCCTATGCCAAGCGACGAAGAGGAGTCACCCCCGTTAGTCTCGGAAGAAGAGCTATTATTCATAGCAAACAAAAAAAAACCGACTGGATTAGATGGCAAACCCAACAGAAAGTTATAAGCTCAAAACCTCAACTGCTTGATGTAAATGTACAACACTTGATAAAATGCACAACACTAGTATATAGGAAGAGGTGTTCCCCGATTCGTGGAAAGTACGTACGAAAGCGTTTAGCTCTCCTCCCAAAACCAAAGAAACCACCTTAAGAACCTTCATCGTACCGACCTATGTGTTTGCTGGACACAATAGGATAAGTATACGGAAATATAATACAATCCGGCTTAGAGTTAGCAACCCAGGAAGCTGGCGAATTATCAGACAGACAAAACGGCTTTTTAAAAGAGAGAACCACTATTGAGGCATGACCAGAAGTCGTCGTTACAGTGAAATGTGCAGTAAGTGGCAAACGATGGAAAGGTGGCACAAAAAATACTGCGCCCTGGATGTCAAGAATACGTTCAACAGCAAAGTGGGCAAACGTAACCAAAGCCCTGGATGAAATACGAGCCCCTGAGAAGGCTGATTTATGATACGAGCGATAACGCTCCAAGAGCTACTCTGTCAGGAGTGGAGTCCACCAATGCTATTATGGAACCTCATGTATGACGGTGTTCTAAGAAGACAGCAACCAACAGACAAGAAACTATTAGTATACCATATGTGGACAATCTCTTGCTGAAAGCAATGGTCAAATAATTAGTCGACCTAAGAAACAAATGCAGTGAGTGCATAGATGAGCTACGCCAATGGGTCTCTTCTGTGAGTCTGGAGCTGGCTGTACACAGAACATAAGTTTTACTCATATGCACTATTGGGGAGTGCGAGATTACCTCACAGCCGCAGCTGAAGTATCTGGGAGTAATATTGGACTCCAGAAAACAATTTAAGCAAATAAATTGTATAACGCTCTATTGAGAATGACGAACACTAAAGGCTGCGCACGTTCCAGCCGACGATATTTAATAGCAAAGGCAATGAGTTCCGTAATATTGTAAGCAGCACCAATATGGATACAGGCGCTGGACATGAAACAATTTGCTAAAAAAAATAATGCAGTGCACAGGCTGTCTGCAAGTCGAGGAATAAATGCTTTCTGGACTATATCCACCGACGCTGCTGAAGTACTAGCCAGTATACCGCCCATTGATATTCAAAGAGGTGAACTTTGGCAATTACATCAGCTACCGGCGCCTGAAATAGTTTCGGCAAAAACAGAGGAGGGGAACAACAGCATCAAAATGTGGAAGCAGCGGTGGCAATCCTCATCCAAAGGGCGCTGGACTCACAGACTTATTCCGGACAACAACTTGTGGATAGACAGAGAACATGGGGACCTGGATTTCCATCTCACTCAAATATTAGTGGACATAGGTGCTTTAGAAGCTACCTTTATAGACCTCACAGCACCCCTACCGACACTGTAAAAGTAGATGAAATTAAATGATAACCCCGTCCGCTACCCATTTAACGGTACTATTAAATACTACTAAAAATGCAATAAATTAATAACTAAATACGTCAGAGGCATGCAATTTTACAGCCGAGAGGGTATGAGAAGACTTAATAGTAGTGGTGTAAAAACGCCGATCGGCGAGGCACTACACACTTTTAAGTGTAATCACATATGTATATCCGGACCCGCCAGACCGAATTTACTCTATATGATGGGTTTTACACCTTAAAATATTTCCCTACCTTTGATTCTTGCAACTTTCAAGAATATAAAATTTTCGGTTGCACACGAACTTAGCCCTTCCTTGCTTGTTTTTTTTTAAATTAGGTTTAAGCCTACTGTTTAAATGGACCAATTCGTTTACGAAATTTTCCTCTTTAAAAATTAGAATCCCGACGCGATTACAAATCCAATTTTGCTTATAAATATCGTATTTAATACGCAGAGCTTTAAAATATTTTTTATATGAAATAATTAATTGAAAGGACTTTTTGAATTTTAAGCCTTACACTTCGCCCGCACAGTCACCCACACCATCTGTATATTTGATATGATTTACTTTCGCGCTGCAATTCCGCTTGCACGCCCTCCACCACTTTTACTCCTACGCACCTTTTTGCCAGTCACCGTGACCGTTGGCTTGGCATCAAGATACCAAGTATTCTCCGGCCGGTGCTCAATTCACTGCATTTTAAACGGTTTCATAAATTACGGCGATGCACAAAAGTGTCGCATCAAGATGAACTGCTGTCGCCAGCGCGGTTAAATTTATTTTTGCCGCGCACTTGAGTGCATTACAATGCCCCAGCTCAGTCGGCCAAATGAAGCGCAACGCAACAATCAGTGTAAAGTAGTAAATGAGTGAGCGAACGAGGAGACAAGGTGTAAGTAATGTATCATAGCCGACTCAGAGCGTTGGCGGTGGTGGTGTCGCGTTGATTTTGCCATAAAGCAAATGAACAGCACGGTAAGGAAATGCCTTCAACTTTTCATTTTCCATTTTGTCTTGCGGCATTCGCGTGAAGACGCGGCTGGCTGGCCGCTAGTACGTCTTCTGTGCGCTCATGCTCACCTGAAGATGATAAACGCACTCGCTGTTATGCAAAGTGTTCGCGGCACGTAAATGAAATGTAATATTTTTATGAGATTCATGCTGTGTGCCGCTGAGTTAGGTTAGCGATAGGTTGCGATAGGTTTGACGTGTAGCTTTTTATGCGAATGCCTGGGCGCTTTTAGGCCGTGTGAGTCGCATACAAAGCAACCGGTCTAGTGGTGGAAAGCGGAACTTGTTGAAAAAGTGTTTTGCTGAAAAATGACAACTTAATAAATTAAACTTCTCGAAATATTTAAGGGGTATTGCTTTTCACGAGGAGATTTTTAGGGCAATATATACTAAATTATGTTTTTACTAAATTTTTATCTGAATTTTTTAAACTTCCAGTACTAAAATCGTAGCAAACTAAATTAATATTTTCATATTTTATAATAGGTTAGGTAAGGTTTGGTTAAGCAATGCATAGACCAGTTTTGGTTAATCGCGATACCAAATGGAGTTCAGTTACTAAGTCCATGAGGAGTAGTCATCTTTTAGGATGCCTGCACTTGATGCGAATTTTAATGGACTCTGTGACCTGACTATCGTAATCTTGCCAATGCGGGACAAATGCAAAAATGATGCTCCATTATTTCCCTAGTGCTTTGCTCTAGACATGTCCTGCAGTCTTTTCAATCTGGCAGCCCCATTCTGCGGCTGTATTTTGCCACAAGGCAGTGACCTGTTAGTATTCCAATCCTGTTCCTATAGCTTCCTTTACCGAATGCAAATAGGAATTTTTTTGTACTTCCGATCTACCGTTTTGCATATAGTTGCAAGGGGCATCGGAATAGACCTGGAGCTTACAACAATCCTTAAAAGACACCGGAAACACATAGACGAGAATTTTTAAACCTTCACAATTGTGAGTTGGAAAATGCAGATTTAGACGGAAGCTTTGCTCACTCCTGTCTCTGGACTCGAGAAGACCATAAGGAATAATAATCTTGCACTGGCGAACTTTCTCCGTATCGAGGGGGTTTAGCAACGTTTTTCCGGTAGCGGTCATTAGAGCTTTGAATAGGTTTGAAGTTGATTCGAACATTAAACATCTTCAAACTTCCCTGCTATAGAACGATCGTGGCGGAATGGGGTAATGCGTGGACACAACGGAATAATAAATAGGGGCATCGCACAAGGAAAAATTCCGTCGACATTTGTCTGGATCATAGTGGCCATTGACTTTCTGCAAAAGCTTCAGGAAGTCGGTTAACTCAATGTTACATTAGAATCACAGTTTGGGCTGCTGAAAACGTCCTCTCCATAAATCCTACCAATGTCGAATCAGTTTTAATCACTTGTTTACTGGCGTAGACACTGCTTACGCAGTTATAGCCGAGTTAACAACAACGCGCCAGCCGTTTCTACATTTTGCAATGTGGCGCCAATTGGATATTCCAAACGTAGCCAGGTCCTTCTCCACTTGGTCCTTCCAACGGAGTGGAAGTCTTCCTCTTCCTCTGCTTCCCGCGGCGGGTACAGCGCCGAATACTTTCAGAGCTGGAGTATTTCATCCATCCGGACAACATGACCTAGCCAGCGTAGCCGCTGTCTTTTAATTCGCTGAACTATGTCAATGTCGTCATATATTATATATTTGCCGTGGAACTAGGAAGTACAAAATACCGAAAGTGTATTCAGCTTGCTGACACAGTTAAGTACGTTGAACTCTAAAAGCTTTTGTGGAAAACCAAGATCGAGAAAAGAGCAATGCAGGATTTGGTTTCCTACATTACTCTTGGGGAGCCATTAGTAAAAAGTAGAAGCTCTCACCAAAGTTAATTTTTTGCCTCTTTGAAGTTATAAATAAAAGTTATATTTTTTTTATTCAAAGTAGTTTCCTTGTGCTTCGATACAACGTTTAGCCCGGTCAATTAGCATTTCAAATGAGTGTTTCAAGTCATTTTTCGGAATGCTCTTGAGAATATCGGTCGTCGCCTTTTGGATAGCTGAAATGCCCTGAAACCAGTGTCCTTTCATGGGCAAATGAAGTTTTCCAAATAGGTAAGAATCACAGGGTGCAAGATCAGGTGAGTAGGGTGAGTGATTAGTGGTTAATATGGAGTTTTTTGACAAAAAATCAGTGACAAGCGTCGACCGATGACACGGCGCATTATCGGGCAACAGGTGCCAGAACCCTGCCTCACGGTACTGTGGTCGAGCACGACGAATGCGTGACAAAAGACGCTTCATAACACCAAGGTAAAACACAGCATTAATCGTTTGCCAAGTGGGGCGAACTCTCTATGTACAATACCCTCGGAATCCTAAAAACAAATCAGCATTGTCTTTAGTTTTGACTTCTGAAGACGACTTGTTTTCGGTGACTTCTGATCGTTACAGAGGTCCTCACGACCTTCTTGGAATCGCTTAAACCACTCATGCACATTACTCATGCACATTGTCTGCTGCTGATCACCATAAACTTTCTTCGTCATTTGAAATGTTTCAGTAAACGTTTTCCCAAGTTTAAAACAAAATTTAATATTTGCTCTTTGTTCAAAATGCATTTTACGACCGATGACCAAAAACTGCTGTCACTTTTTGATCGATAACATCGCTTGTAGTTTTCCAATTGTCTTAAAATTTTTACAAAATGTCAACAAGAGATCAAACTTTTTATTTCATTTACCCACCAGAAACAGTTATATTTAAAAAGTTCTGTTTCTTTTGCGACAGACCTTGTAGATAAACTCGCAATATGTATATGGCCGCAAAATCTGCTTTCAGAGTCAGATAATATACCTTCGAGAGAGGCATGATAGAAAAGTATCGCTGGAGAAGAATACTAGATTCCTTATCTTTGGCATTAAATTATTTTATAATTAGACTGGTTGGGATGCCTGGCCACAGCGGTATTGTAGGAAACTGTAGGGCTGATGAGCTTGCTAGGACACATACTTCAGTTTCAATAACTGCGGTATCTGGGGTTCGCTACTGGACTATTGGACCTCAAAACAAATCAGCAAGTGCGGGTCCACTAGCATTAACTATGCAGTCAGAAGGTTAGTCTGTCTCAAGGTAAATCGTAAGAAGTCCAGGAGCGCTTCGTTGTTTGCTGAATGAAGGCAGAAACACCTCAGATCTGATACTTTTGGACAACCAAGAGAAATCTTCTTTTTTATTGGCGTTGGCACCGGTTCCAGACAAGTGAAATACTTAGCGGAAATAAAAATAAGACACTTAAACAGTTTTGTGGGCAGATTGTGATGTTCAGATCTTGTTTCTGGTAATTGATATCCAACTAAAGGAGGTTTGGAAAACCAATAATCCAGAGGACTCTGCATAACAGTCTAGTTGTGATCCTCTTCGATACTGAGCGATCAGCTAAAACTAGCCTAACCTAACCTAGCTTATACAGAATTTTTGTTCGAGAAATAAATATGAAAAATTCAATGAGACTTCCACTAAACTAAGCAACTTAGAGTTGAAACAGTACTGCATACGATAATGTCAGTTATTTCAAGGAATTTGCCGCACATATGTATTTACAGTTACATTTACAAATAAAATTTCCAACACACAGCCCTCGAGCGATTTTCGCTTTGAAATATTTATTTTTATTTTCTTTATATGCCTGTTCTTCCACTTAAACGTATGTATGTGAGTATTTATATTTTATTTATATTATTTTATTTCCTTGTCTGCTGCTGAATGTGTTAAAGTGCTCACCGGAAATGCCGGGATCTAGAAAACATCAACAACAAAGGCGTGAACAATAACAATGGCACAAAAGCGAAACCAAATGCAAAACTCCCTACAATATTTACACGAGTACATATGTCTCAATAAAAACGTATGTGTTTGTGTGTGTGCATGTGGGTGTGTGTGCATATTTATTTGCATTTGAGTGCGCAAACAGCGGCTTATTTTGCAATTGCAATTCGCTTAAGCATAAACTAGACTGTGGCGGCGATAACAGCGAAAGCAACAACAACATAAACAACAATGCGAAATGTCAGCAAAGACAACACTGCAGGGCAAATTGCAGCCGACACACGCCTCGTTGCACTGCATTTGTATTAGTGTTGCGAATGCCTCGGGTGCCACTCAGCATACTTCTTTCGCTGTGTACGTAAGTGGGCGTGTATACTAGTTGGGCATGTCTCCGCAGTTGCACGCCTGTCATGACATGTTAATACTGTTACTATTGCTGCCACCATCTCCCCCCTCCCCAAACACGCCACTGCAATTTTTCCACATCTTGAGGGCAACATTTGTACGTTTGACTGTATGTATGTGTGTGTGCGCCTGTCATTGCAGCGCTTGTCACACGCCGTCTACCTTGAAGTACACTACCGCTTGACAGTGTTGTCACAGCTTGCAAAAGCCGTCTTCCGTTTCGGCGTAAAGTTTTTCCACTTTTTTTTTCCAGCGCCACTTGTGCCGCCAGAGCTTGCTGTTTGTTTGTGTGTGTTTTCATTAGTCTGTTGTTTCTACATGCTATTACTAGCGTCATTGTGGCAATTTCTTCATTTCATGGCTTGTTTCGCCGTGTATCCGGAAATGTATGTGCTTGTAATGCGGTTGCGATTGCTACGTGTTAACTGTCAAATGACATGTTGCATGCAACATTCCAAAAAAGCGAAGCTAAGTGTACAAATTTGGTTATTTAAATAGGGATGTGCGGTAATATTTGGCATTTGCAATGCTTGCCACACAAACGCCTTTGCGGTGCCACATATGTCTGCGCTTTTAAACTAATGTTAATAAGAAATAATGGACAGTTTTGGCACTTAGTGGAGTGTATTAGACTAAGTAAGTTAATATTTGAAGAGTTTTGTGACATTTTGAAGACATTTTGACAATGACAAGGAAATTAAAAAACTTGTTACTTATACGCACGGGTGTCCATTATTATTTAGGGCGATTTATGAACTTGTAAATTCTGCAATATAAATTTCTTACTTATATATCGCAAGTATATATAGTTTTGGAGATTCTAGCGAATTTATAAAAAAAAAAAAATTACTTAAAGTAATCGGCTCCTAAAATTATAAACGCGTTATTCGCGAAACATGGTTTTCAGAGTCGGTTAGGAAAATTTCTTAAAAGACTGAATCGATCAACATGAAGCTTTTACACTACATTCTTAGTCATATTTTCAGGTAGTTATCAAAGAAATGCGATTTTTAATACTAATCTCGATGTTTAAGCCAATCTGAAGTAAAGATTATTTTCTTTCGCTTTGGAAGCCGCTGTTTTCTCAAAAACAAAATTTTTATTAGTACTTCGATTATTATCTATATTCATCTATTGTCAGAAAAAATGTTTGTAGTTTTTGGGCTTGCGATTATTTTAAGCATAAAAATATTTCTCATTGCTGAGCACATTTTTTCTTGAGGCTCTCCTAGAAATCGGCTAGGCGATCAAAGGGATCAACATTTTTTTCAAAGTGATTACTTTCTATTTAAATTCTTAAAATTATGTAAATGCATATTATTTTTTTTATTTTTAAAATAAAATCCCACCACCAAAAAAAAATCAGGAAAAATTGCGTTTTTTAGAAGTGAATATAGCAACTTAAAACCAATTATTGACAAAAAGGCTAATTATGTCGTGAACAGGATATGCTAAAAGTGTCGCGAAGTTTGTAACTCCCAGCAAGAAACGTCGAAGAGCCTTTAACATACATACATATAGCATACACACTAAATGATCAGCGTAAAGAGCTGAGCTGTTTTAGCCACCTTCGTAGATCAGTCACTTTGTGTACGCACGAACTGAGGTCTCAGGTTTTGAGATATCAATCTGAAATTTTGCACACATACTTTCCTTTTTATTAAGCTGCATATTTGTCGGAACGTCGATATCGCACACCTATAACATATAGCTGCCATATAAACTGAACAAAGAGCCAACATTAAAATTTGTTTTAAAATTGGTAAAACTTTTATCGAAATGTTTCAATTGATGAAACAAGTTTATGGCGATGATTGCCTATCCCATGACAGAGTTTCAACGTTTTCAAAGTGGTCGTGAGGACATTAATGGCGATCAACAACGTGAATTCATCAAAAATCATCCAAAAACATCATTAAAATTCATGGAAATGTTATTGAACATCTCCAGAACATCGATTTATCGCATTTTAACCGAACATTTGGGCTTACAGAAGGTGAGTGCATGGTTTGTTCTACACAAATTGACTGACAACCAAAAATTGCATAGAATCCAACATTCGAAGGACATCATTGTGACTGATTATTTGACCAAAAATCACATTTTAGCCATTAACCATTCCCCGTATTCACCTGATATGGCACTGCGCGACTCCTTCCTTTTCGGAAAAGTGAATTTGCCCATGAAAGGAAAGCATTATGCAGACGTAGAGGCCATTCAAAAGGCTTGCATACTGGCGGCCATACCGGCCAACAGGCTAAAATACTAGTTCGACATGCTTTTGGACCGTGCAAAAAGCTGTATTGAAGCAGAAGGTGACTTTTTTGAACAAAATAAATTGATTTTGCCGAAAAAAAACATTTGTTTTTTTTAAGTCCTGTTTACTTTGGAACGCATCTTGTACCTTGCACATACATAACAGTTTTCTGCCTCTCAATTGCCTACCAGTTCTCCTTAATATAATATATGTTTATATCTAAAAATTACGTGTCACATTGTTTGTCCGCGATGGACTCCTAAATTACTGAACGGATTTTAGCAAAATTTTTGAATCAACTTAGAAGATGGAATAGTCAAAATAATTCATAAATAAAAAATACAGTGAAAGCTCTGTTAAATAGGCGCTCAATTAACATATCCATTAACGTATTGACCGATCCGACAATTTGTTGATATTTATTAAGTACAATCTTCTAAACGAACAATTCTAATAACTGGACAGAAAGGCTGGTTCGTCAATGTCTGTTTATGGAAGATTCCACTGTATATATTTCTAAACATCCGCATGTATTCACAATCCCCAAAAAAATATAATACAGTTGAACTTCCATAACTCAAAATTCTATAACTCGAAGGTCTCCATAACTCCAACACTTGAATTAGCAAAAGAAGTCAAATTTCATACAAATTTTCTGCCATAACACAAAGTTTTTCCGGGTTATGGTGATTCGGGTTAGAAAAGTTTAACTGTAATTATAATTTTCAGTAAAATGCCAAATCTTAAGAGCCATTTCTTCAATGTCTGCTTAGCAGCCATTTGTCAGTAAAGTTCTGGTAAGCTTAACCAAGATTCCTTCTTTCGATAAAAAAAAAAAAAACCTTCTTTAACTACGAGTAGAACTCACAGATGCTGTTAACCTAACTGGGAGTTTCCCATTGACTTTTATTTGTGTGCTCATATTCAAAATTAAACTTCAAGTATAACCCCCTGGATTCTTATACCAACAAAAACTTTTCGCCTTTATTCGTAAATGAAATTTTCACAATATTGAATAGTTTATTATACGAATAATAGTATAAAATGTATACCCCAGCAACGCTGGCCGGATCCACTAATATATATATATATATATTCACGCAAATATATTAAAAAGCAGCTAATAGCAGCCAAGTCACCAATTCCACCTGCGACCACAGCCGTCAATTTATTTTTATTGTACATAAACTCTCATTGAATCGTTGCCATTCTTTATTGGTTTAAGTTTTAACTTTTGCATTGACTTCTGCGCAAATTTTTATTCCGCCAAGTATTATTAACCTGGTGTTATTGCATTAAATTTCCAAGTTTCAACATCAAAACAAACTTTACGCAAACGTTTACATACGCACAGCCAGAAGCAGCGCAGCACTCGCCGCAACAAATACAATGAGACAACGACTAACAATGGCAATGACAACGTGCATATAACCTCGGATATCTCGACAATTCAACGTCGTCGTCGTCTCACTGTCAATGCGGCCACTTAACTTTAACTTTTCAATTTCGCACTTAACACTTTTGCGCTGGTTGACTTGATTAGTACCAAGCACTTACGTGTGACATAGTACATACACACAAACGCACATCCACCCGTATTTGCAGTGTGGTTGGCTGGTGGATTTGGTGTTTCCTGACAGTATCAGCTGCTGGTTGGCGCACGCACACACACACACTCAACCGCAATGCGAACCAAGGTTAGTATATACATATATTTATGTTTCAGACACGCCACACCACAGTTGACACACACACAAACGCACACAAACGTACGTGTAAATAAAAGCATACAAACGCCGTGCTTTGAAAACTTTAGAAGTCGGCGGTCGACACTGACAATACAATTTACTACCCCCAGCGAAGATTGTGTGTGAAAAATGTATTTTCTTGCGAGTAGAAAAACAAGACGAAGCAGCAGAAGAAGTTTTATAATTCTGCTTTATTTTCATTTGTTTAAGTTTCATTTATTCTTTTTCTTCTTCTCCTCATACAAAAATTTATAAATTTCTTTGGAAAACAAAAAGTGGCATTAGAATGCGTGCTCGTTAATACCTTAAAGAATTCCACAACTCTGCGCAAATTCTTTTTGCCTTGAAGCAAACGTTCGGCTCTGCTGAATGTCATTGCTGCGCTGACAAAACAGTTTATGAGTTATTATTTGAAGTTTTTCGGAGTTCTGCAGGTAACGATGCGTGAATTTTTAAGACATTTGAGAATGATATTTTCACACCGTTAATAAAGCGCAGAGGAGTGAATTTGTTTTTTTTTTTTTTTTTTTTTTTTTTTGTTTTTTGTTCGAAAATAGTTATTAAAGTTGGGCTGAATTTATTTACCCTCCAAATGGTTGGAAAAGTTCGTATTTGGATATATTATAAAAGTAAAAAAAATAACCTTTTTGTTGGGAGTTGTTAGCATTGAAAATAGCACAAACTTTAACTTACAAAAATTGTGTCTCGATTGTATCTACCGGCTGCCTTTGCGACAAATCTCTTCCTCATTAAGTCTCTGAGATATATATCTCAAAGTGTTACGGATAGATGGCGACCAACAGATATAATCATTTCATAAGGACTTACACCACTTGTAACATAATGACCTAATTATTACCCTGAAAAAAGTATATTAATTTTGCCATGAAGTTTGTAACAACCAGAAGGAAAGTATCAATAAGTTAGTGAGTATTAATAACTAATAAGTAAGTAGGTATATAAGTAAGAAAAAACGCTAATTTCAATTGCACCGAGTCCATAACAGGTAAGGTTGAGTCTGGTCAAATGGTTGATCTAAAAAATGATGGGTATCATCTGCGCAGATATTTGTTCTTTTTGTTACCCAAAAACTCATTGAAAGTGCTCACGGATCAACGAAACGTTTTGAGCTCACGACAAATTTGTTAAAGTCGTCCATCAATCAATCCCAGCCATTTCGCTTTCCAAAGGTGCATCTACAAACAATATTAAAAATTGTGACAAGCTGATTCAATCCCCCTTTCCTCCATACAACGTTGGCAAAGAGCAGCCAACAAAATGTTAAGTCACACCGCATGTGTACATTTGCGCCGCGAGTGCACGTACTTCGGAGGACCTCTTAGTATTCACTTTGTGTTGTAGTTGTTGACCAGCGCTTACCGAGTTCACCAGAGGTTCATAAATCCAACAGTAAAGCGCAAAAGAACATCAGTAAGCCGACTTGCTTCCAATCGGATGAAATTGGAGTAAGGGTGCCCTCTCTAGCCAGGGCTGTGCAGTTTCTGGGAATTTTTATGTACCCAGAAAAGTCTAATATGAAAAAAGTCGCCTTTAATCAACTCAGCAGTTATCCGGTCACGGATATTTTAAAAAGCTTCTCCACAGAATGAGAAAAGTAGGAAAGCAGTCATGCCTATACAACGACGCGACAGAAGATGACGCTAAACACACATTGTTTGGATGTGTGTGAGGACAACAAGAACGCAACACCGTAGAAAACCTGGTTGGCCCAATAAACGTGGTCAATTTAATGAGCGTCTTGCGACAGAACAGATAACACGGAAGACATTTTCCACCTCGTGAAGATGTTGTTCATGAAACGCACAGTCAGTGAGCTCAAAGCCAGTATAAACGCTCTAAAGGAAGATGCACTTCGGAGAAGTATAACTACCTCTACCTTAATGAAAGCCACCTCCGCTTGCAAGAAGCCTGAAGCTAGAGTTGATGGAGAGCTACCGACAAAAGATCTCTTACACTCCTAATTAACTTAGATCTACCTGTAAAAGAGCTCAGTGCATCTCTTCCCCAACAGCTTCGCTCCGCCCACAAATCCTCGCAAGTTGTCTGAATAGGGAAGGAGCAACCAGGAGAAAGTTCCGCGAAGCAAAGACTGTAATACCCTTCACAAAAAAAAAATTCAATACAAAACTTGGGTTTTAATGGATCATTTTGTATAATCACAACTACTACCGACAGTGGCAAAATATATAAAATCGGAAGATAACCCCAAAATTACGGTACTTTTAAAAACCACTCAAAGCATGAAAAATCTTTAACTAAATACGCCAGAGACATTAAATTTTACTCCCAATGTAGATCCGAAAGGGCCTTAATGGAACCGAGGTCAGAATTGAATGATTGGATTGGACCCACTTTTAGGCGAAATCACATATCTCGAGACCCGCTCGACCGATTTCATCCGAATTGGGTATGTGGAAATCCACTGAAATTTGTATGTTTTAGTGTCAAAACGGGCTAAATCGGACTACAGCCACGCCTACTTCCCCTATAAATTCCACAATTTTAAATTCGATCTGATACTTTCCATTCGAGTGTACAAATGCTTTGAGATTTTTATCTAACGGTATAGAACTTTGCACGAATACTGCTTTTATAGCATGCTACCTTATGGCCAAAAATTGTCGAAATTCAAAAAAACTGTTAAAGCTCCTTGGCACCGAATATTTGGACCCAAAGAACCTATAATTGACTTTTGCCGAAAATATTGGTCAATGTGATAGATTTAAAACTAAAATTCAGAGAGAATGCTTTCCTGATAGTTTCCAGAGAGAATACTTTGTCGATAGTAATATGTCTGTGTGCTACAAATGGTTTGAATCGGGTCGATACTTCACTTAGCCCCCATATACATAATACAACGATTTTCGAACTTTCGGCTGACTTTATACTGCATATATCAACCAATATGTGAGAGAGTGAGTTTTTGCTATAACAGTGATTACCCGTGCTTAGAATGAATAAAATCGCGTGAAAATTTGCTCTTGACCCCATATAACTAACAAGCCTTTTTTACCTGAAAGTAGTTTCCCGGCTTTAATCCTAACAAGTTGCAAGAACATGAAATATTCGTTTATACCCGAACTTAGCGATTCCTTACTTGTTAAGTTATGGGGCTGATTTTATTGAACCTCTATAAAAATCAGTCGCTTTCATCAATATAATACTCCAAATTTAAAGTTATTGCTGAATTTGAGCATCAGCTGACCAAACTCTCACATAAAAATCCTTACCTTACGCGCGCTGTATATTATACAATATCCATCACAAAAATATAAATCGCACAATTAGTTAAAAAAAATACTCAAATTATATTTTTATGCAAACAATAGCATGATTAAGCAGGTATTTTTGCTGAAAAAAAGCATAAACAATTTTGATAATTGCTTTCATACATTTATTTTAATTCTTCTGTGCAAAAAATCATGCCGAACATTAGCTAAATACTTGTGAGGATAATTAACGCAGAGCAAAATATATGCCACGCAATTACACGCCATTACAAGTAAGTCTGCACCTACGCGCACGCCGCGGCGCCACTAATTATGTATAACAAAGTTGCGCATTTTACGTTGAACATTGTAACATTCAATCAATGGTTCGGAAACTTCCACCAATACGCGCCATTAATCCAATGAAATGCCTTTTGCGCGCACTCCACCGCAACTCTCTCCGCCGCCACTCTCCCCGCCGCACGTCTTTAATACTTCACTGGCTGCGCGGTCGCCTTACCTTTTTAGTGGCGCGCTGTTGCGATTGTAAATATTTGCGCCCGACACCCGCCATCCGCCGTGGCGCTCTGGACCAGCCCGGCGCCCAGCCACAGCGCATTGTGCGGGCAACGAAGTTTACAGCTCACTTGGCGTAATCCGCAAAAACCAATGTCCTTGTGCCATGCTTAATAAATTTCATGCTTTCTGTTTGCCTTACCTGCTCATACATACAATATATGTTGTATGTATGTGTGCGTGTGTGTGTATTGAAGAGTTTATGTGCAGTTAAATATTTCGGAATTTCTCTCGTGCAAATAATTACGTTATTTATTCGTCGCTTACATACTTTTCATAACTTTTCTGCACAGAGGCTTACATTTGTATGTAAGTACTTCGGTAAATACTTGTATGAAAATTTGTATTGTATTGTATATATATGTGCTTGTGTGCGTACATATTTTCCAATTATCATAAATGCATACTTTTACTGCCTTTCATGCCGGCCATTTTTCTTCCGTTGACTATTGGTTATTTGTAAATATTTTCACTGTTGTTACTACACTATTTGCCTGTTGTTGCTATTGTTGTTGTTGTTGTTTGCCAGCGCCTGCGGTCACAATTAAATCGAGACAAAATTATGTTTTATGAATATTTGAGCGCCAGGCATTGCGCCACCGAAACTCTTAACGACTCAAATCTCGTGCAGCAAGTTTGCCGAATAAACAAAAGCAAAGAGCAAAGTTGTGTGCATTGAAGCGTAGCGGAATGCTGGGAAGTCAACGGCGCACCTCGGCTGCCGTTGGGCGTGTAGTTGCTATACTATAATAATTGCCAAGCCATTGAAAATGTTTATGTGCATACTTTTACGGTCTGCAGTTTACCTCAATCGCAAAGTTATGTGCACAAATAAATACTCTGTTGCACACATACACGCACACACACATAAATACATTTATGTATTTTTCATTTTACCGTACGAATCGTTACTGCTGCTTTTCATTTCATATTTTCATCTTGTTGAGCTACAACAAACTTGTGTTGATGTGCTATAAGCTATGAGCGGCAGTGGACTGCTCGGAAATGTTAATGACGTATCAGAGTTTATGTGCAGGCAAACTTGCTCCTTCGAGATGAGCTTTGGTAAAGCACTCAAAGAAATTGTAGTTGTTGCATAACCAAGTGGCTGTTGGAAATAGAACTGCAAGAAATTGACTGGGATATTTTTATTGTTTGCATGAAAACTTATTAAATTGTATGATTATCGGCAACTACCCGACTATATGTATGTGCCAGCATCTGCACTTACGGATATTTAAAAGTATTTCACTCGTTCGTTTGATTCAATTTGAACAATTTCTTCGGAGATTATACGATTACTTTAGAAATAATCCCATACCAAATTTCGTGAGGATATCTCATCAAACAAAAAAGTTTTCCATGCAAGCCCTTGATTCCAATCATTCAGTTTGTATGACAGCTATATGCTATAGTGGTCCGATATCGCTGGTTCCGACAAATGTGCCGCTTATTGCCGAGAAAATGACTTGTACAAAATTTCAGATCGATAACTCAAAAGAAAATACACTATTTCGGTTATAAATATACATACAGACAGACTGGGAAAGAGATAGACATGGACTAAACCGACCAACGTTTTGTACTGGATGCTAAAAGTTCGTGATAAACTTTATTTCCCCTGTTCAGGGTATTAGTTATATCCTTCCCCTGCATGCCCGACCATTGGAGTTTAGATGTGCTCTGCCTAATCCACTAGAAGGAAGATCCCACAATCTGCGCCAACTACCTTGGGATTAGCCTCCTCAACATCGCATATAAGTTTCTATCGATGGTGTGAAAGATTAAAGCCCACCGCAAAGGCCTGGCAAATCAACAACTGACCAGATACTCACCATGCGCCAAGTATTGGAAAAGACTCGTAAAATAATCTCTTCGTTGACTTCGAAGCTGCTTTTGACAGCACGAAAAGGAGCTGCCTTTATGCTGCAATGTCTGAATTCGGTATCCTCTCAAATCTAATACGGTTATGTAAGCTGATATTGAAAAATACCAAAAGCTCCGTCAGTATAGGTAAATACCTCTCCGAGCCGTTCGATACCAAACGAGGTTATCGACTCCATATCGTGCGACTTCTTCAACCTACTGTTGGAGAAAATAATTCGAGCCGCAGAGCTTAATCGATCAAACTTCTATAAGCGTGTATAGTTGCTGTCGAAATTCGATGATATTGGTACCATTGGCCTCAAAACCCGCGCCCTTAGTTCTGCTTTCTCCAGACTAGATAACGAAGGAAAGCAAATGGATCTGATAGTGAGCGAGGGCAACACGAAATATTTCCTGTCATCAAACAAACAATCGTCGCACTTCGAAGTCGTATATAATTTTGTCTATCTTGGAAGCATTAACAGCAACTCTGGTGCTACTTTGAACTTAGTGAGCAATTGAGAAGTAAAGTCTTCTCTCAACGAACAAAAAACAATTTCGACAAATCACTCATATTCCTGTAGTGCTATATGATGCAGAGGCATAGACGATGACGACATCTGATGAGTCGACGTTGCGAGTTTTCGAAAGAAAGAATATGCGGAAGATATATGGTCCTTTGCGCATTAGCAACGGCAAATGCCGCTGTCGATGGAATGATGATCTATACAAGTTATACGACGACATTGACATATGTAGGTTAGCGGCTAAGCTGTTATTTCGTCCATATGGATGAAAACATCGCAGTATCCGCCGAGGGAAAAAGAGGAAGAGAAAGACCTCGATTCCGTTAGAAAGACCAAGTGGAGTCACAGTTGGAGTCTCAAATTGGCGCCAAATTGTGAAAAGAAGAAAAGACTGACGCGCTGTTGTTGACTCGACTATAAACACGTAAGCGTTGTCGACGCCAGTAAAGGAGAATAAGAAGAAGAATTTTAGGATATAATATATAAATATTAACCATTTTAGTCAACAGTCGAATTTAGTCATACCAGTCCAGGTCTGTATGCTACTAGTTCAAATTTGTTACATACTTTCACAGTGCACATACCATACACATTTCTCAAGCTTATCACACTGTCGCCATGTGGCTACATTTAGTTCCAAAGTCTCGTAAATCCAATAAACCCATCGGTAATAACTAGTAGTGACCTTGGTTGCGATTGCAACAAATGTGCTACTTAAGAGTATTTATAAGATTTCCAATTTCTGACCACTTGCACGTAAGATATTCTCATTTTAAACTCTAAAGGTTAGCACAAAACATGCTTAATGGCATGTTAAAATGCATTTTAGTTCAACTTTTTGTAATTTTCGCAATTAAATCTGATTTTCTGACCTTAAATAAACTTTTATTGTCGAGTTCGGAAGTTTTTCAAGAAAATTAAAAAGTCTAGCAGCAGAAGTAATGGAAGGCTTCAAGAAAGGCTCTGTAAAGAAATGCATAAATCTTTGGTATTAAAGTTAGCGGAATTCACCGTTAAGCCACTAATTAAAATAACAAATTATTTATGATTCGAAATTCAATAAGTTCGAAAATAATCACATAAAGTATTAACGGCTATTTACACCACCCTCCCCTTCATTTGCTACTTCAAAACTTTTCGTTTTCGTAGCAAAAGCTTATACACGTTTGATATAATTCAGTTATTTATACTTTTTCCACTTATTCGCTTGCTGCCATGCTTGCTCGCTTCGTGTTCCGTAAATAAATGCGGCAGATGGCACAAATAATGAATACCCAAATATGTGAACATCCACATCTGCATATAGAGATTTTAAGTCTTGTTCACGGAAACAGCAGATTTAGAAAAAGAGCCGGCGGGAAAAAGCGTGAAAGGAAAACATGCAGCTTTAAGCGCGATAGAGACATACTAGGAAAATGTAACATGAAATATGCAAACGATATGTCAGCAGCGAATTTATTGCCAATTCCACAATATTCCCCAATTGCATCGGCAAACGTATCGACAGCAAGTGAGGGCCCATAGGCATCGGCATTCCCTCCCACGCGCCCTCGACGACTATAACATTTCCGTTATTTACATGCATATCCGTGCGATCCAAGGAAGAGACCGGTATATGTAAATATTGTAGTTGTTTGTGTACTTGCAGGCACATGCAATCCATAAGTAGGCATACATACTGTTGTTGAGAGGATTTGAAGCACCCTTTTGGAAAAATTTTGGTTTGTATTCACTGCATTTCTGCGAAGGACTTCGCGAAGCTGGACACATTAAAGTCTCAGAAAAAACACTTCGAAATCATTTCTTACTTCGACTACATCCCTGACAACTTAGATACCTGCGAGAGATATGTGGTTCTGGCGGAGTTGCTAGGCAGAAGGCGCAGTAAGCTCCTCCACGGATGGATAGAAGCACAAGGGAAGGTTGAAAGGAGAATATTCTGTCGGGAGCTCTCAATCAACTCTCGTTTCTGACTTTTCAGACCATTTCTTTCAGGCAGAAGTGACAGCGACCAAGATAGCAGCAGATGTACTTTTCTGAAGTATGGCTTTTTTCAAGTGTTATGAATCCACTCCAATAACAGAGCTACTATACAAGTCATGATCTCGCTGACTATAAGCTCAAACCTAGTTAAGGAGAGCAAGACTCACTAGCGGTAGGGTCAAGCTACTACCATATTAAACCTGGCTGTGTACCTGATCCAATTCGCCCTCAACGAGCAGAGATTCCCCTGCCTTCATGTATTCCGGTGCTAGATCTATGAGTTTCCTGCGAGCTCAATAAGCGTTGGTGAGCAACCGGGACAGTCTTTTGGCCTAGAGTGGAACATAAAAGTTTCATTGAACTCCTTGCAAGTCTCACCCCGTCGCAATGATACGCGTCCTAACTATTGACAGTCATACGATGAGGCTAGAGATTTTGGACGGCGCAACTTCTCAGACCTGCAGTGAAGGGGATGAGATGGAAATTGTCCGGCTTTCGCATCTCGGTTGCCATATTTAATACAATGAATTGGCTGAAATTGATATTATCGGCGAGCTCTAGGCCCTTTGTAGATACGCAACAGTTTTTTGATAAAATAAACTAGGAGTTCTGGGTATCACAAAGAACACGCCGCTCCTGGCAGTCCAAATGAAATTATTCGTGGCTTCGCAAGAAATCGGCCTGCTTACCGAACCTCAACTAACATGAACTGATAAGCGAAGTGTAGATTCGACTGAGCTCAGTCTTGGTACGTTAAGTTATATGGCTGATCAAAGATCGCACGTGGACTACTCACAGCGGTTCTAGGGTGCCTTTTCTTGCTAGCTCATCAGCTTTACAGTTTCCTGCGATTCCGCTGTAGCCCGGAACCCACACCCGTTTTATCCCAAAGACAATCAATGCGTTTGATAGTACGCCGATCTGCTATCTAAGTGGATGGTCAATTCTCTGAAGGATCTATTGCTACCTTAATGGCTGCAGCCTCGACCTGGAAGACACTGCAATAGTCAGGAAGTCTGAAACTCATAGGTATTTGGGTAGAGAAAGAGCTGCCAAAGTTCGGTTCAGCGACTCCATGATCCAAATGATCCGGTGTGAAGTCAAAGTTAGTGAGGATTTTCGAGTGTTTAGACATGTGTTCTTTTAGGAACCTAGACTCTCTGAGTCTGATGACTACTTTCGCACTTTTTAAGGTATTTTCCACGCGGGTTCCTTTATAATGCCATATAAAAAACGAACACGAAAAAAACTCCCCCCACTAACCAAACCAAAGTCTCAACAAATCTAGGATTAAAACACTGATGGCTTACGCCTTTTATAAAAACTTGATTTTTTCCAAACATTGTCACGGCAACGAGCAAAGCAAACAAGATTCCGCAAAGCTCACAGTTGCCTCACAGGCGGCATTGTTGCAATAGCACACAACAACTCTTATGTTGCTATTTCTTCTGTTGTGTCTGTTGCCATTGAAGTTGAAGCAAAACTCGCCTGAGGAGTACTCAGAGAATGCAATTTTTTCGCTGCCAACTAACAACTATTCATACGCTTGTGCATGCTTTGGCCAATGTATGTATGTATGCATGCATGAAAACGGCAAAAAAAACTTAGCATATGCCCCGCATGTGCGTATGTATATATTTATGAGTTGTTGCTTGCATATGTATGTAGGTAACTATGCGCGCGGTGCAACCAACCAGTCAATGCTGGAGTCGTGCCACTAAATGGCTGTTCAATATCCTACAGCATATTTGCTGCTACAGCGGGAATTCGACAAAATGGCTTAAAACCAACCGACCAACAACAACAACAATAACAGCAACCCGAGCGAAAGCAATGTATTGCTAACGCCATAAATACAAACGTATTCATATTTATTAAATAAGCGCATACAGATACCGCGCAGCCCAAACGCTCGGCAATTGCTTGCAGCAGGGAAATTTTATCAATTTCTCACGTGAAATATGTTAACAAATGTTTATGAATCGCAAGCGCAATGCAATATCCTTATAAGCCCGCGCACCTGCATACATACATTTGCAGGACCGCAGGGAAGCAAACATACACACATGCATACATACATGCATTGCACTTGCGATAAAAAGTAGGAAATGTAATCGAAACACATCTCTGTGATATGAATCGCGGCGAATTGAATATTGCAATAATAAAATTCAAATATGCCCCCTCAGCCCCCACGCAAATATGCCTCAAATATGGCACACTCATGCGCTGGCATACAATTAAGTGGCAACTCTCCGTGTTACAACGTGTCAGTGTGGTTGATCCTATAGCTGTTGGCTTGAGGTCAAAATGCGAAAAAATTTGCTGTGATTTTTGCATATTTTTGGCGGCAGCAATGTCAGGTATTTTTTATACGGAATTCCCTTTCCGCATGACACAACGAGGGATATTAATCAGGTTAACCAGCGATTGCATCTCTGGAGTGTACGGTGCATATTTTCAATTAATAAATTCAATTTCGATCACATTACTTACTCATGGAAATTTAATTTGGCAGTTGCCCTGAATATTAAGGCGTTTTAAGGACCGATAAGTTTAAAAAAGTATTAATCTAATGATTGTTTTAATTTTTCTAGTTTCGCTGAACTATGTCAATGTCAACTGCAGTATTCGACGTGGCCAATGCGCAAGGGACCGTAAATCTTCCGCAGAACCTTTCTCTCGAAAAGTTGTAACGTCGACTCATCAGATGTTGTCAGCGTCCATACCACCGCACCATATAGCAGGACGGGAATGATAGGGAACTTGTAGAGTCTTTTTTCGTGGAGAGAGGAGTTAACTTCTCAATTGACTACTCAGTCCGAAGTTGCACCTGTTCGCAAGAGTTATTCTGCGTTGGATTATCTATGACTTCGAAGTCGCTTAAGCGGTGTCTACGCCAACAAAGAAGAATAAATTTTTGGTTTTGTTGTAGCATTGTTCTGTATTCAAATAAATAATTATGAAGAATTGTGCAGAGTTGAGAGTTCGTAGTCGGATTAAAGCCTGTGCCCACTCCGATTACATAACCCCGGTTTTCGTAAGGACGTTCCTTAATTCATCAGTTCTGTAAACAATAGTTCCAAATATAAATATGCACCGTTAGATCAAGGTGTGGAATATAAACAGAAGCGGGCCTCTTCGACAGTAATCCATCAGCAGAAGGTAGCTTCAAGCTAAACGTCTGCAATACAGTCTTTCAAGCCGAAACTGTGAGCTTATTAGAATTACCAAGTGGGCTTCGGATCCAAATAGCAAATCCATAAACCTTCTAGCCAAGCGGCAAATCAAGATTTCCATGCCTCCAGTACTAAGTCGCATTTGCGTTAAGTTATGCAGTAAACAAGACTCTCAGTAAGTAATTCGGTTAATATCATATAGGTACCCAGTCCTATAGAAATAGAAGAAAATAGAAATGCAGCTGACAACACAATGCCCGTAAGGCCAAAATCACTGAGCTCCTTCGAGAAATATTTGAAGCAAAAAACCCTAGAAGCATACTTTGGTCATGGAACACCAGAAACACAGGACATACCACAAATTTACTTGGTGTTGGAGAGATAAAGAAGCTCCTACTTTTAGGGAAAAGGGAACTTAGTAATATATTAAGATTCCTCGCAGGACACCCACGAAGGTGGAGGATGATGAGACGCTGGAACTTTGTCTATGTGAATGACTAGCCTTCAGCCAGAAAAAACGGGATATATTCCACGGACCCGAATGATCCAACTTCATAAACAACGAGCAGCTGGGATGAAAAATAATAGGCTTTTTACCAAATCGACTGAGTTGCTGGCCAATTCTTAATTGAGTTACCACTCGGAAGCACAATGGACCCATTGGCGGTCTGGCGCTCATGTGCCTGCTCTTTCAACACAAAATTTTGAAATCTTTAAAGCAATTTCACCCAATTTGCATATCACGAAGTTTCATTCAGAGTTTCAGTTCAGAGACAATACAGTTCTTCAAGACTGCAGTAAATCTCACTATATTCACTGTAATGCCAAGATTTCATCTACAAAAGCTGTCAGCTATAAAGCTTTCACCTATGTATCTTCGAGCTTTTGAGTAGAGAGTACAGGTTGCTCAAGTAAGATAGACCCCTAAATGATTCGCTGAAGTTCTCGATCAGTCGAATTGTAATTGATGCATTACTAAACTTGTCTTTTCGAATATCTGCATCAATCTTCCAACTTTTTCTCCCCCATTAGACCAAATCGGATGGCTTTTGAAAACTTTAATGTAATTTTACCAATTTAGATCACATACATAGATTCATTGGACTTTAAACATGTAGTCACTTCATCAGTGCATTAAACTCCTGTAAAGCTGAGGCAAAAAAAGCTCTATAATACAATATGCCTTGTATAATGCCGAACTTTCATCTGTAGAGCTTTCATCCGACGAGCTTACCCTAACTTCGAGCGTTTTTAAAAATATACCGACAAACGTTTCCCTGAATTTCATAATAAGGCGAATGGGATTCAAGCGCTATTACATTTTTCTCTACGAATTTCGGCATCCATCCTATTATTCTAACTCTTCTGAGTGACGACTTCTCTTACTACTTCCATCAAACTCCACGAACGCACACTAGTATATATTTCTACAAACACAGTTTACAACTACAAAAATACATTCACATAAATGTCTTTGAAAACACAGAAAGTAAAAATCACCTCAAACAAAATTTTTTAACAAAGTTGTATTCCCAGTAACATCAACAAAGCTCAGACAATTTTATAAGCAAAATATTATTAGAAATAATTTCAACACATTCGCTGGAGGCAAACATAAAAGGCAATTTAGTAATGTGGCGTAACGCGCGGGTTCTCTTGAAGTCTTTTTCAAGCTTAAGCAGAAAATTCTCTACCACGCAATCTGTAAAAATATCTCATTTTGAAATCGCTCCAACGGATAACAAACAGCTAACATACTCTTTATGAAATTTCAGAGCAATAGTCGGGTTTGTGTCATCGGCGCTTGTGGTAATGTGGGCCAAGCGCTCTCGCTATTGCTGAAGCGGGATGATCGTGTCACAGTACTCTCACTCTATGACGTGAAAAAAGCTGTTGGTATGGCTTTGGATATGTCGCACATCGACACCAATTCGGAAGTGTTCGGCTACGAGAAAATTGAGATGCTACCGAAAGCTTTGTACTGTAAGTCCAAAAATTCAGTTATGTTAACTGAAACAACGATTAATTATTGTACCAACGAAAGGTGCCGACGTCGTCGTCATCGTGGCGGGTCAACCGCGCAAGCAAGGCATGTCAGAAGATGAGCTACTCAAACAAAACGGCCCTCTTGTTGTGGAGATTATGCCGCACATTGCCGAAATCTGTCCAAAAGCTTTGATTGCGATAGTTACCAGTCCAACGAACGCGATTGTGCCATTAGCAGCGGAGGTGCTTAAGAAGGTGTGCAAATGCATTTTAACAGAAAACATCCACTCACTTCTTCACTTTACATTGCAGAAAGACGCATTCGATCCCAATCGCTTGTTCGGTGTCACCACACACAACGTCGTGCGTGCGCGCACGTTTATCTCCGATGAATTGCAAGTGGATGCATCTATGGTGAAGGTGCCCGTTATCGGTGGCAATTCGCCTTGTACGATCCTGCCGGTGCTCACGCATACCAAGCCGAAATTCAAAATTGAAGATGAGGACGACGCAATGCCGTTAATAAGGAAATTACGTGCAGCGGAAGATGATGTGGCCAAGGTGAAGGGTGATCAGGGCGCCACATTGGTTATAGCGCATTCTGTCGCTAAATTCACTCACGCACTGTTAATGGGTCTGGCCGGTTTGGGCGATCCAGAAGAATGCGCCTATGTGGAGTCAGCTGTAACCGATTGTTCATTTTTCGCCACACCTTTGAAACTGGGTAAACAGGGTGTTGAGAAGAATTTGGGTATACCAAGCTTGGCAAAGTTCGAAGCGGAATTACTGCATGATTTGGTACCCGAGCTAAAGGAGAGCATTAAGAAAGGCATTGATTTCGCGAAGAAGAAATGAAGGAGGCGCCTTAAGTATGTTTGTTTAAGTGTTTATTTTGTTTACTTCGTTTGATATTCCGAGTTATTATATTCTATTTCATAAATATTTAACCACAAATTATGTGAAATATGAAATATTATCCGTCATTTGAAGAGCTTAAAGGCTGTGAAAACATTTCCTGGGTTCCTGAGTTTAAAGAATTTATATTTTTGGGTCCAATTATTGCTTGCATAAACCGGCAGAGATATCACAAAGCTATTTCATCATGTCAATCTAATGCTTCATATATACATATATTTATACATCCCACACATTAGAGTTCCCAAACCTATTTTATAACAAATCGAATTTTATTTGATACGTGTAAACCAAAGTATTCCTGGTGCCTGAGGGCAAGTTAGGTCGTATTCATGTCATTTTTGCTGTAGCGTGAGAAATAGTCCTGGCCGGATAAAAATACGGGTCCGTTCCGGTTTGATATACCCAATTGTCTTGGAACCAGAGGGTATATTCATCCCGAAGGCCAGTAAGAGATCACATGTGTCAGCCGAGGGTTTTAAACCCATCAGTGTTCGATATTTTTTATTAAAGACATTTAAAAGACTACACTTAAGGGGTAGTATTCCAGGAAATCGATTCTGAAGGGCAGATTACAAAAACAGGTCAGTGGACACTGCCTTGCGCACTCTTGTCTTCTGGCTCAAGAGGGTCATAAGGAACAAAGATTTTGAGATTTTTTTTTTTAGGGAACTGCCTCGTTATTGACAGGCATTCAACGATGTACAGCGGGAGGAGGTCATTAGAGTTCTGAATAAGTTTTGGTTAAATCGAACCTTAAATATTTCATCTTCAGGCAGTGTGCGGTCACAAAAATTGTAAGTAGGCGCACCTCACAAGAGGGAGTTCTCTCGCCACCTCAATGGATTGTGGTTTTTAATGATTTTCTGGAAAAGCTTGAGGAAGTCGACTGTCAAATAATTGCCTACGCCGACGCTGTAGCCCTCATGACACAGAGAAATTTTTCAAACTCCTTGCACGAATTAACTCAGGAGTATCTTAGTATTGCAAGTAACTGAGCTGCCGAGAACAACCTATCCCTAAATCCTAGCAAGATTGAACTGGTTTCATTCACTAGGAAGAACGAAATTCCGGAGGCGCGTCCACCGTTAATGGGAGGCACGTGTCCACGGCCTGCTTATAGAGTTAAAAAGTAGGATTCAAGGATTTTTTAATGATGGAAGGCGCTGGAAAAGACTACGTTCGCGGAAAAGTTGGCGAATGTTCAACGGGCTGCTTTCATCGGTATTGGCGGTGCACTACGATCCAAATATGGCGCTGAACACCTTTGTATAGCACCGGTAAACATAGCCAAAAGGTGTATGGCCGCGAAACTGCATTCAGACTCAGAAAATCTGGGTACTTCGATGACCTGGAATTCTGAAATCCTAGCACAATTGAATTTCATCCTGGTCACCGAGCCTAACCCCTGTGATATACCTGCGAAGGAGGCACTCAAATGAAGGACTCGCTGGAGTAGCGGTTTTACGATAGGATCAAAGATTGCGGTAGTAATTGGTGGAAGAGCACACTGTCGGGATCAACTTCAGTTATAGGCTACCTTGCAGCGTCTTCTAGGATCTCATTTTTACTGCTCTGGAGCGCAGCCATATTCAGAGAAGTAAAGTACGCTCAAGACTAGTGAAGATATGTTTAGACACCTTGTCTCTAGCATCGAATTATTTTATAATTAGACTGGTTTGGGCTCCTAACTACGGCGGTGGACTTGATAGTACAAGTGATTCAGTCTCAATAACTGCGGAATGGGAACACGTGGGAAATCCGTTGGCTTTTTTTTTTTTTGTTTACTACTGGACTGTTGGCCTTGGCCTTAGACGGGTTCAGCAAACGTTGGTCAGCTACCAGCAGTTGCATCAGCTTTTTGGAAGAAGATGAAATAAAAGCATCGAATGTCCCGCTTTTGATAGATCAAAGCAAAAATACGGCGGATCTCATAGTTTTAGACATCCAGGTGAAATAGTGAAAATAGAAATACATAAAACATCTAAACAGATTGGTGTTATATTCTGAGTGTTTTGCCGATAGCTAATATCCAACTACAGTAGTTTCGTCTGACTTCACAAAGGACTGTACATAACAATCTAAATGTGATCCCCCGCCATGCTGAGGAATCAGCCACCAAACCTAACCTAATCTAAATCAAAATATCTCTTGAGACGTAACCTTTTACATGTGTGGTTAGGTTATATTCCAGGTCTAATTTTCGATATAGGGAATATTATATTAGGGCAACTGATGACATCTTTTAAGGATCTAATACTTTGAAAATAAGATCTCTTGCTCGATATCCTCTTCGGGAATAAACGAGTTTCGCAAAAAATCAATTCGCTAACTGAACTACAATTCAATAGACTTTGTCTAGTGCCAGCAATTACATAATAAGACCAATTTGTTTTTAAGGGTTCAAAATGGTACAATTACTCTATTCAAAAGACATAACTGAAAGAACCTGTTTATTCCTTGCAAAACATTTTTTTACTTTAACGACTTACTAACGCTTTTATGTTACTTTATAAGTGATAACGTATTTTCATATACACATGCGTTAATATTTATGTATGTTATATATGTATGTTCTTAATGCCATGGCTGAATGCACTCCAGCTTTGTGTGGGCGTCTAGTGCACGTTTGACCTCTCACATTTCGCTCTCGTATGTGTGCAATTTGTCGTTTTCTCATATTTTACTTTTACTTATCTTTTTATGGTATGCACTTTTGTGTCACTTAGTGAAATGAAACGTAACGAATGGCCAATGACATTTTTATGCGACATTCTGTCGTCTGAAATTTTCTGTTGCCATTTTCTTTGGTGCACCTTATTTTTTTTCATTTTTCGTTTCTTTTTTCATACATTTCATCTCGCATTGTTTCAGTGTGTTTGTAATGTCACATTTTCCGGCAAATGCAATCAGTTTTCATTTATTTTCCTCTTAACATAGCTTTATATGTATGTATGTATATATTTATATTTTTTACTCTCTTCCTCTTTTTGTTTAATGCAAACATTTGCATTTTCATGCTGCTCTCGGCTTTATTATTGCAATTTTTGGCACTTTTTCTCGTTTGTGCTGGGAAATTGTTTCGCAATTTGTGGCAGATTCAAGCACATAACTGCGCCATTCGAGAAATGTGCGCGCAATCAAAGATTTTATGAAAGGGGGCTTTATTAAAGAAGTTAGGCCGGGGAAAAGGAGTAGCTAGCAATGTTTGGGTTAGATGGCTGATCCCTCAGTAAGGCAGGGGATCACATTAAGACTGCTATGCACAGTCCTTTGTGAAGTCAGTCAAAAGGACTCTTGCAATTGGATATCAGTTGTAGACAAAAACGATCTAAACATCACAATCTGCTTAGATCTTTAATTTCTATTTCCGCTGGATACATAAAATAATGGAGGATGGAGCCATATGCAGAAGTTCACGAGAGAAAAGTTATCTGATTGCCATTCACTTGAGAGTGGCCAGAAACGATACTTATGGCTCAAGCAGCTCACGGTCTTAGACCAATTTTCCTCTGGGTAACCACAGAACATCCGTTTGAAGGCAAGCTAAAGTGAGAGTGCGCTAGGTTTAGGATCCGCCACGTAAATAACCCGACCTTTGAAAGGGAAACCACAAGGACAAATGAACCCCGTTGTGATAACGACCCCTGCGTTTTAAAGATTATGATTTGAGAGCATGCACCTGGAATGTCCGGTCCCTTAAGTGGGACGATGCCGCTGCCTAGCTGATTGATTTTCTCGTTAGAGTAAAGGCTAACATCACTGCGAGTAGGTTCTTGTGGCATTTACTACAGTGGCCATATAAAGGAGCATAAATTCGGTGTGGGATTCGTGTAGTGAGAGAGTCTCCACCGCCGAGTCTTGGAATTCACCTCGGTGGATGAACGTCTAGCCACAACCATCTTCTCATCAAAGCGAAGTTCTTCAACATATCGCTGATTTGCGCCCATGCCCCAACTGAAGAGAAGGACGATGTGACCAAAGATGCCTTCAATGAGCGCTTGGAGCGCATCTATGAGAGCTGCCCTCACTACGATGTCAAAATCGTGCTTGGTGACTTGAACGCCAGGGTGGGCAAAGAAGATATCTTTGGCACAATGATCGGTAAAATCAGTTTCAACGATGAAACAACCCCAAATGTGTTGAGGCTGATCGACTTCCACCGGGCCCGAAATATGGTTGCTTGTAGTACTAGATTCCAGCATAAAAAGTTACCGGGCTAACTCCGGATCGAAAAGCCACCAACCAAATCGATCATGTTGTGATAGACGGAAAACACGTTTCCAGTGTTTTAGACGTCCGTACGCTCCGAGGTCCTCACATTAACTTGAAACACTATCTCTTTGCAGCCACTCCCAACAGACAGCCGAACGATTTTCTACTCGACTTGTACTTCTGCTCTCTGAGAGTACTCATCAGCAACTCGGTATAAGGATACTGTGGAACGGCATTTCAAGCTCCTTACGTACAGCTGAAAGTTTTGAGACGCAAGTACTACTGTTTCCTGCAAACCCGCTGTTGTCAGGCACCGAAACTAGTCTAATCACAAATAACTAGATGTTAGGATAAAAAGTCTAGACATTCTTTCAAGTCTTGAGCGCACACAGTTAGCGAACCCATAGCTGCACTAGTATTGTGGGATGTGGATGGTCACCACTCTGAAGAAGGCTGCGCTCAGGGCTAATAGATCTTCGGCTAACTTCATGACAACCACCACAGCTTAAAAGACGCTGCAGTGGTCAAGAAGGCTAAAACTGGATAGTTCCCAACAGTGTACTCTACCACCAACCCTTCCCGCAGGCTGGGATCCACCCTTAAAATAGCTCACCATTCATATCCTCCAGCGAGTTCTCCCTTCCTTTGCCTCTCTCAAAGGTATGTGAACAAAGAAACGACATCCAGGGCTAGGCTCGGCGGCCTGGTAATCCAAGTATATCTGATTCCTGACCCAGGGTCGCAGTCATCTAAGTACCCACATTCTCTGAATCATGCCATTTCAGCTACGCACTTAAAATCACTTTATTAGCAGTCTTCCCCAAATAAGTGTTTAAGCCGATCTGGCTCCGAAATGTTTACTCCGCAGAGTCAATAAAATACAACATGCAAACAATCAGTTGTGATTGAACAAATTCGAGCTTTCATTCTGTCAAAACGAACAAGCTTTTTAAATTTTAAATCACAGCAAAATTTTGTTTGTTGCTGCCAAATCTGTCATGCCACTCACACCAACACATACACGCACACACACTGACGCACTCGCTTGGCTGCCAAAATGCCCGTAATGCGCATCTGCATAATATTATGCAACATTTGTAGCACTGTCTTCTTCCTGCTCCACCTCTGCCTGCTCCGCCTTTAAAGCTGCAATATTTGGCTGCTCATTTTTAGCGCTTATATTTTGGTCTAGCTGCGAGCGTGTGTGTGTGCGCTATTCCTACTTTGTATTTGCATTTACTATCTGTTAGCTTCTCATTTTGCTTATGTTCTTAGCAGCCGCTTCTACAGTTTTCATGTGTATATTTGCATCATAATCTACAACAACAAAATCCCCTATTTATTTTCACTTAAGCTGCATGCAACAACAGTGCCAACAATATGATAAATATAAGTATATACACGCGCTCAGCTTGTCTACTTACTCTCGAGCGGAAGTGTAAGAAAAGCTGGCATAAGCAGCCGTAAAAAGTGTAAGCGTTGTAAGACGTCGGTGAAATTGCAGCAAAAAATGCACTGCTCTCGCACCTGCTGTGCAACATGCAAAATAGGCAACTTCTGCTTAGCGCCTTGAAATATGCATTATTAACTCAACTGGTGTATTGTGTTTAAAGTTAAAATTTTTTGGTGATTTTTTTTGCATTTTTTATTATTATTATTTTTTTTTTTTTTTTTTGTGAATACATTTTGTTTGCTTTTCAAAAATAGTTAAGTGGCTGCAGTCCACCAGCAGCATCCTTAAAGCTTTAAAAATATATATACAAGAATATACGGGATTTTAGCAGCTTAAAGAATGGCTGGTTTCATCTACCTTATAAAACAACGGCCGTTTAAGATTCTCTTTATATTTGGAAATAGGAAAAAGTCACACAGAGCTATGTCTGACGATTATGCATCAATAGCTTGAGAGCACCCGATAGAAGACTCCACCTTTTACCATCCCTCTTAACTTTGATCCATCCACGAATAACTGACTGCACCTCCTTTCCAAGGGCTTAGCACCGCTCACAAATCCCAAGCAGATGTGTAAGCAAAGAAGCAACCGCCAGGAGAAGATTCAGCGATTGCAGTGATCTAGATTGTAAAGAACGTAATCGAAGTAGCGGAGGAGTTCAGTGTGTGCCTGCCCAGCACCCTCATATACCCAGCTTCCCTAAGTCTAATCTCATTCTTTGCCGTAAAGCAGCTTCAAACATTGATTTCTTGGTGTTGTCCTTAGTGCACCACAGGCGCCGATGAGTGATGCTTTTTGTGCACGCTTAGCTTGATTGGTTTTTCCAAGCGCCCTGCCCCAGACAACAGTTGCATAAAACAATATTATCTTAACTACGGTGGGAACCCCCAGCAGGCTTCGCTCAACTTATGGTCAATATAATCGGTCTACAGAGCAAAGTATTCGCAACACATTCAACCACCTTGAGACCCACCATGCATTATTGAATAGTATTTGACAGAATATACCATGTTCAGCACGCAGTGAAGAAAATATAGCAGTCATAGCTGAGAGTGTACACGAAGAACGTGGAAACCGATTTTGCGCCGTTCACAGCAACTTGGACTGACGTATGGAAGGAAGTGGAGCTTTTTACGACGAGATCTTAAATTGAAAGCGTACAAAATATAGCTTGTGTAAGAACTGAAATCGTCCGACCTTTGCAAGCTTTGCTCTATGCGCTCTTTAAAAGGTAGAAGAAGATCCGACACCTTCGAGTAATATTTTGTTCAGGGATAAGGCCAATTTCAGGCTTAATGAATATGTAAACAAGCAGAATTGTCACAATTGGGACGAAAAGCAACCTAAAGAGATTCAAGAGCTGCTATTTCATCCAAAAAAATACTGTTTGGGGTGGTTTGTGGACCGGTGGAATCATCGGTCTAAATTTCTTCAAAAATAATGCCGGTGAGAACGTAACCGTTAATGGCCACCATATTCGGGCCATGATAACCCACTTTTTGATGCCTGAAATTGAAGCTCGTGATCTCGGCGACATTTGGTTTCCATAAGACGGCGCTACTTCCTACACATCGCAACAATTAATGGATTTTTTGAGAGAACACTTCGGTGAGCAAATAATTTCACGTTTTGGGTCGGTCGATTGACCACCAAGATCGTGTGATATCACACCGTTCGACTTTTTACTTTGAGGATATGTAAAGTCTAAGGTATATACGGATAATACCGCTTCGATTCACGCTTTGAAGCAAAACAACACATGTGTCATTCGCCAGTTACCGGTCGAAATGCTCGAACAAAAATCAGACTCAGCGGATGGACCATCTGAGACATAACCGCAGCCAACATTTGAAAGAGATAATCTTCCAAAAATAAATGCCTAAGAATGTTCTTTCGAATGATAATAAAAATTCTCCACTAAATTTGATTTTCTTTGTTTTTTTTAAGTAGGGAACTTCGAAAGTATCGCCATTTATAAGGGGACCAACGCCTTTCTCACTCTATCCTTGATATTTGACTTTCATGAAAACTCCCTATCCAGAGTAAGCCATTACAACATTAAGTCAAACCATATTAAATTTTTTAGCACCCAACCATAAAATTGAAAATTCCTTACACAGCATGCAAGTATCTATGTATGCCACAGAGAATAATATTGCGCTTTGAGAAAAAGTTTGGCAAATGCAAAGTAAATACTCAACGCACGAAGCGAAAAAGTTGCAGCTGTGAACTCGAATGCGCTTTTTGTGTTGCTGGAAGTTTTTTGCATATCCGCTTTGAAAATACGCACCAAAAGATGTTTCAAATTAACCACCAAAAACCGGGAAAGAAGTGAGCCAATCAACTGAGCAACTCTGAACAAGCAGAAGCCAGCAGACGGCAGCCAATGGTCCATTCTCGGACGATTCATTCATCTTTGTCGCTTTGGCCAAAGAGCGCGCTTTTGACTGCCTGCAACTGCAACTTTACTATTCAAATGGAAAATGCATATAACCATATATAACTGTACTATACACAGCTGGTATATACGTTTGTTTGTAAGTACATATATACGCAGGTGCACCATGAGTCAAGCACTATAATTCGCGGACGCTTGTAAAAAATCAACAGCATTCGGCTGAAAAAGATGAGTTCACAAACAATTTAGCAGCAAGTTGGTTGCGCCGCCACCAAACGAAACGGGGTCAAATGCCGTGCAACACTGCCACAAAAGGTTGTAAAGATGCGGCGAAAGAAGCTACCGCCAATGGATGAGGTAAAGCTCAAGGCAATGAATGCACATAATTGAGAAGAAACAGTCGTTGGCTCGTTTCGTTATACGAAAAAAAAATTACGAAAATATATGAATGTGTATGTGAATGCTTGTAGTTAAAAGTGAAAATGTTGAAAGTACGAGAAAAAACTTGTAGAAATTTAAATGAAACCAAAGAGCCAAAGGTACAGCTTATTAGGCAGCTATATGCTATAGCGATTCGATCTGAAAAATCTATTCGGATATTGTTGCGTTGCCTTTGACGACAAGCCCTGTGAAATTTCAAGAAGATATGCCGTCAAACAAAAAAATTTCCCATGCAATCACTCGATTCAGTTCAGTTTGTATGACGACTATATGCTATAGTATTCGGATATCGTCAGTTCCGAAAATAAGCAGCTTCTTGGGAAAAAAAGATTCAGGATGGCATCTCAAAAACTCAGGGACTAGTCCACGTACAGACAGTCAAACAGACAGACAGAAAAGTCAAAATCAACTCGTCTCGCTGATAATTATATTATAGGGTTTTCAGCCTAACCTTATGGATATTACAAACTTCATGGCAAACTTAACACAACCTGTTCCGGGAATAAAAACGTAGAACAGTGTGTTCAATAAAACTGACACCCTTCTTAAAATTAATACTTTTGACAAAGAAAATAAAAAAGTGATCATCTAACGATAAGTTATTTTTAACTTCACCGCCATTATGCTGTACATAGGTGGTACTTTTTCTCCCTTCTTCGCGCAGAGAACTGAGCTTTTCCAACCTTCAAGCTTCGGAGCCTTCCAGGTGACTAATAGGAGACCTAACCTGAAGTATACACCATGGATTGAGAAAAGGTTCCCGCAGTCACCTGTAAATCTCAACGATGATGTCTCTTTTAAATCAATAAGTTCAATAAGTTCATTCGTCCCCAAGATCTCAGCTAGATAGTCGTCGATATAGTCGTCACCGCTCTTCATATAACTTTTAGAGCTTTCGAATATTTGCGCTGGCATTCAGCCATTTTGCATTTGGTATGGGCCGTTGTCTTGCAATCGCCTGTGGCCCTTAACCATATTGAATTTGGAGCAGAATGTTGTTCTCCGATCGTCTGGGGCTGATTTTCCTTTTGCCTCTCGGAGGTTCTTATTGCCTTATTTGTCTTCCCCAGGAGGTACCTCTGACTCCCGCTGCTGCGTCTAGGGACTGACGCGGAGTTTACTGCTGCATGTGTCTTTGCTACAGATGATAGTCGCTGCCCCTGCTCCAGGTACTTTGCCACCTCTGGAGATTTACCGTCTACAGAGTGCCGCGGTTCATAACCACCTTGCAAGGATCATCAGTGCTATCGGAACATCTAGCTTGTGGTTGAGGGGGAATTTGCGTTCACTTCCACTTCATTCCGTTTGTAATAGTTTGCCTCTGTTGTGGGTTCCACGTCATCTACAACCACCGCAGCACACGCCGCCTTATGAGTGCCACTGAATACGGGAATATCGTCATCGTCTCGCTCATGCTCCTTAAACAATATGCGCTTCTTTGGCGAAAGAGCTCCCAGAAAACTAAACTTACGGCTAGCTCTTGAGCCGTCCTTATCTGCAGCGGAAGTGTGGCAGTTAGTTTTAGTTGTTGTCTTTGTTCTTAATTTCATACTCATCCTGGTTCTTACGAACTCTGGCACAGCATGGTGAACTTTCACATCTGGTATTTAAAAAGGGAAGCACAAACGTGCGCCTCGTCAGAGCTCTTGACGCGGTAGGACCAACATTACTTCCCATGTCGGCCTGATGTTAAAAAGGCTCAGCCGAATTTAGTTCCTGACTGCAAATCATCCGCTATTCACAGGAGTCGCATAACACCTTGGATTGTGTAGTGGCAGTTCTTGGTCATCACATGCATGCGGTCTCTGGCAAACCGTCTGAGCAGTACTGTACAGAACCACTTAAACTGGTGGAATGGAATCGAATGACGCTCCAATTAAGCCTTTTTTCGATCTCAAGTTACCTGGCAATCACAAGAGCCACTGGCCAGATATAGATACATCCGGCGATCGATCCGCGATCTTGAGAATAATGCAACATATTCTTATAAAATACATTGGGCTTTCGGACACTCCCTATAATTGACAACAAGGACCAAGCTAACGATTTCCTGGAGACGTAGAAGCCAATTGCTATATATACCAAACAAACAACCGTTAGATGATCATTACTATTAGGACACACTGTACCTTTTAGCGGCGCCGCAAAGAGTAAAACCCGAAACACAAAAAACTCCTCGATGCAGCTGCACAGGATACTGCTGTAGGGATGGCGAATGCGAAGGCGAACTTTAATGAAAAAAGGCAGCATTACGAAATTGTTGCAGTTGCAATTCAAAAGTTAAATGAAATTATATGCAAAACTATAAAAATATGGTTGCAAGTAACCGAATGGAAAGCGCGCAGAAAACGCAGCGTAAAACAATAGACAGAGCAAGCAGAATAACAAGAACAACAGCAGAAGCAAAAAGAACAAAAGCAAAAGAAGTATGGCAACAAAGAGAGAAATGCAAAAAATTCGCTTGGCAAAGGGTAAGCGGCAAACAAGCTGTTCTTTGTTGTTGTAAACGCTGTTGTTTTTCTTGTTATTTGCCTCAACTTTTTGCTGGCATCTCCAAGCATCGCACAGCAATGACTTTAAGTGGCAGTTTGACATGCGCTGAACTTAACTTCCTGCTTCGCTTTGCGTTTGTCAACTTTTTACAATGTCGCTGCAACTTTTTTACTGTTATTTTGTTTCTTATTGGCCGCAATTTGTTTTTTGCGTTTTTTTTTATTTTGCTGCTGGAGCATTTCTACTTCAATTTCGTTTTTAAACCGTTCACTAAATAATTTCGTACACTATAATTTGCATTTGCATTTACGTTTTTCGCACTTTTTTCAATTTCATTTTGAGTTTTTCTTTTTATTTTCTACTTTTGCAAACATTTTGAATGGCGACGTGCACAGCGTTTATTGCGAGTGGCTCTCAAAAGTTTTTACAGGTCGCAGCAGCTATTCATAAGCCCTTTTTGAGCCGGGCCGGGGGCGGGGTCGTGCTGTAATAAGTGGCTTGAGCGCTTTATGATAGAACACGGGATTATAATATGTAAATTCAAGTGCATTGAATTCGGCAAAAGTAAATGCTTCTGCATTAAATGGCACAAAGCGGCTTTGAAGCACATTTTTTTCGCTGTGATAAAAGGGTTTTTGATAAAATCCTCAGAGCAAAAATCATAACAATGTACATTTGTTTTGGTTGGTTGGAAATTGTAGAAGTATGAGTATTTTTATGGCAATGCGTATATTTAGATTAAGAGCAAATAGTTTAATGATATGGACTGGACTATAGCGAGGTAAACAAATAACTCAATATCAAAAAAAAAGCTGAAAAGAAAGGAAAGGGTTCAGAAGCTCTCTACGTTGTGCATAACGGAGCTTTAAGAGTAACTCCAACGGCGACTCTTGAATTGGTACTAAACCTACAACCTAAAGACCTCAGAATCGGCAGGACGACTACTGGCTGCAGGAGAATTTACATCTGGAACCTTCGAGCACAGCTCGGTGGGTAATAGTTCGGCAAACACCGACTACATGACCCCACTTTTCAACTATGAAAGAAGGTTCTAAGTAAACATAGAAAAAGATGGTTGGCGTAAAGCTATGTTAGCTTCGCGCAACACTCTAAACTGTTATACGGATGACTCAAAAATGGACGATGGAGTTGGTGCGGGAATGTTCTGTCCACAGTTAGGCATAAGGCATCCTTTTAAGTTGCCGGACCACTGCCGTATATTTCAAGCTGAGGTCTTTACTATAGCGAAAGCCGCGGAGCTGGCCTCTAATGCACCTGCAGCCAATTGCAGAGTCAACATCTACGTAGACAGTCAAGCAGCAATCAAAGCAGTAACCTCGTATTGCATACCGGCCAGAAATGTTTTGGGACGAAAGGCAGCAGTGGAAAGTGTTGCCAAAAGCTAGCAACCTCACTTCAAGTGCAGACATCCCGAAAGATGACTATTCCTCATGGACATAGGAACAGAACTCCACCTGGTATCGCAAAGAAACAAAAGTAGTTAATGCGTGGCTTATTGGCGTACCAAGATTGCCTTAAGTAATAACCTACGCCTACGTGAAGATATGTATCTCGTCAAACGAAAAAGTGTTCAATACAAGCACTTGATTTCGAGCGATCAATTTCCATGGCAGCTAAGTATATGCTATAGTGATCCGATTCGAACAATTTCTACGGATATGGTAGCATTACCTTGTACAATAATCCATGCGAAATATCATGAAGACATTTTATCAAATAAAACAAAAAAAAATTGATTTTAATTGTTCAGCGGTTCCGGCAAAAGAGTAGCTTTTGGGAGAGAAAAGAATATATGCAATTTTTCAGTTCCATGTTTCAAAAACTAAGGAACTGATTGGAATATATTAAGACAGGGGAACCGACGGACATGGCTAATTCAACTCAACTCGTCAAGCTCATCATTAATATATATGTATATTTTATGGAGTCTACGACGTTTCATACTGTATGTTACAAACTTTGTGATAAGCTTAATATACTGTGGTATTCTTCTTCTTCTTTGCATTATAACCCGGGGTCGGTCTGAGTCGAGATCATAAAATTTCACCAGTTACTCCATCCTTTGGGAAGTCACACCAGTTGTACATCCCAAGTGGAGACAGGCCGCTATACACTTGGTCCTTCCATTGGACGCGTGGGCGCTCTTGCTTTCATTGTCCACCCGTGGATCTTGAGTCAAAGCAGCTTTTGCAGGAGCATAATCTTCCATCCAAACGGACGACTCCAAAGATCTAGCGAAGAACAGTCCTCTCGAAGTTCTGTGCATAAAAAGTGAATATGTGCTCCGGAGAATACTATAAATCTAAAAACTATTCGAAGCCAAATTATCAACTGTACAGCTGCTTAGAATCATTAAATCATATCTGTCGATTCGATGAGTTCGCGTGACTGATCAAAGGGGGAAATAGGAAGAGGAGTGTGCATCTTCTTTAGTATTCGATACACAGAAGACAGTGTCAAATGAAATAACCACAATTCAGTTTTTCGGGTCGAAATTGTGGGCATAATAGAAGGCGATAAATGGGATTCTGCTCTAAATAGTAAGCCCATAAACCTTTTAGCCAAGCGGCAGTTAACGATTTCCATACCTCCAATACTAAGTCGCTTTCCGTTAGGTTATGCAAGCAGGCACTAACTAGGCTCTCAGTAGATAACCCTGTTAATATCATCTGGACTCCCAGTCATATAGAAATAGAAGAAAATGGAAAGTCAGACGAGCTGGCCCAGAATTGGCTAGTCAAAAGTTATTTGAGGCAATAGACCCTAGAAAAATACATCAGATCTTGGACCGCTTGCAACATACAAAGTTATTTTAGGGTAACTCTGATGGTGGACAGATCAAAAAGCTTCTACTTCTAGGCAAAATTAAACTTAGAAAATTTGTTGGGGTCATCACTCACTCTTAAGATCCCAACTTCAGAAAGTAGGAAAACCAGATTCATCGGAATTCAGCGAATGTGCGGAGGATGACGATATGCTGGAATATTAAATATGCAAATGCGGAGCCTTTTTATCTGGATGAGACGGGATATAGTTCACGGCTTCCAACGATCCGACTTAAAAGACATTAGGCTCCCAATGAGCCCAATTATGTCTTAAATAAAGCTTCCTGCGGTCTGGCATGCAACGACGAGCTAAGGTGTTCTTAAGTCGAAATTAGCGGTTATCGCCTGAGCTATTCACTTCAAAGCGCCAGAAACCAACCAACAAGTAGAGATTAACATACAAAAATGGTACTTCAAGTACATAAATTTCTTGCTATATGAAACATGTCTTTCCATTTTCCACTTGCATGCACATTCTTACATACACACATACAGCTGTATTATCGTGCTGATGAATGTGGCCCATTTGCAGTTGCAAAACCCATCGTTGTCGCTATTTAACCACTTTACTTCCGTTTAAATGCGGTCAAAAAGTTTTACTCATTTCTTCACCCACACACACACACAGACGCAGGCGCTATCTATGTACGAATGTGTAGGTTAGTGTGTGTGTTGCATGGCCCATCTTTTTCGATATTTAGTTTGTGTCTTTTTGCAAGACTCTGCGGCATTGTTGCGTCGGTGTTGAACATGACACTTTGGCAAAGTGGCATGGTGGCATGGTGGCAAAGTGCAACCACACACAAAACTGGCAAAGTTTTGACCAACAATAAAATTACGAATGCACTTAAACTTCGGTTTTCGCCATTCCATTTCTATGTGGACAAGCATTGAATTAAATTTGTTTGCATCTATTTTTGGTTAGGTATTTTTTCGGAAAGTTGCACTTGCTACTCCAAACTGATTTGCGTTGTTGCAAACGAGTTGCTTTAAAAGATGTAAATATTTTGCACTTTTTATTTTTGCAAATAATATTAAATAAATATATTAAATATAAAATATTATTTAAAGAACGAAGGATAACGATTCTCAATGAAAAAAGACGAAGCGCAGTCTGCTCTTCGTTATGCTACTTTGTATGGTGTTAAGAGAGAGGGAGTGATTTTCAACTCTTCAATTCTTCGAAACACTAATGAAAGTTGCTTCATTATCTAATTGAGATTAAATTATATATAATTTACTTAATATTTTTTTAATAGCACGGAAATTCAAACGATATTTGAATGAGAGAGAGGATATGAGCACTCAGTGACTACATTTTGGAAGAAAATTTTTATTCTCGTTGAGAATATAGGTTAGATTAGATTAAATCAGCTGGCTGTCATGCCGTACATGTTGTTGCTGTAGCGCCAGAATTCTGCCGAGTTGACAATCCTAGACCAGATAAAAGTCCGGGTCTGTTCCGATTACGTAGAACCGACTGTAGTGGGAACGTAGACCTACTCGCCCTTAGTATTTAATGCCAGATGAAGGTTCAGCTAGTCCTTTGAACTTCGAAGCTTCTAGATAACTATGATGTGTTCTAGATAATGCTGGATAGAAGAATAAGAGGTATTCCAACTCTCACACCTACTTTCCTGATCTTTCTATAAGTATTGTCTTTACATACATATACTTATGCCCATTCGCATGTGATACGGCCGACCATTGGGCTAACAACCGTCTTGCAGTTCTTTCCAGACCGTGCGAATAAAAAGCTTTCATATTTTCCTACTGTGTTCTTGCAAATAATCCTGTATGTCCCAAAGTCATTCAATCTCTCTCTTATTTGTTAGTCCTTTCGGAAATTGAATTATGTATAATTTTTAGTGACTTACGTATTACCTTAACTGGTTCGGTAGCCAGTCGAATGTCAATCTCCTCAGCTTTTTTGCTTTCAAGATTTTCTTTGTGGCCGGTAGCCCAGTATATATGCAGCCACTATTCGGCAGCCACTACATCTACTGCTTCCCAGCTTCTAAGAACATTCTCTGACTCAATGCGATGTGAGATTATTGCCATAATAACCGCTTGGCTATCGACGTTTGTATTTATCTTCTTTATACTGTTTCCTTCATTGTTAGCTATCTCAGTCGCTTTTCTGACCGCAAAGACTTCCGCCTGGAAGATACTGTATACTCCGGTAGCTTGAAAAGTAGTCTGAGATCCGACTCCGAGCAATAGATTTCGATTTCCACTCGATTTGACATTTCTCATCTATTTATATAAGATTCAAGTACGAGACGCTTGCAACCAGTTCAAAAGGCATTTTTGATACGTCTGTCCAGATGTTCCATATTCCGTTAGCGAGTCGCATGCTCCTGCGGCATCCGTCCTTTTTTGGTGTAACTTATATGATCTAATTTGTCCACCGAATCCCTCCTTATTGAGCAATGTCCGTAAGTCCTTGCGTAAAATTTGCCTAACCGTCCTTGCAGCTGATTTTTCG